>CAMOHE010046258.1:0-37971 GCA_946598075.1 Artocarpus hirsutus | reverse complement strand
ATGCCTGAGACAACGCCAACAGTTTGTTCTTACGATCTCTTATCAGTTAGATTCCAAGAACATAACTTGCCTCTCCTAAATCTTTCATTTGGAATTGGTTGGCGAGCCATTTCTTTACATTAGATAATACGCCTACATCATTCCCAATGAGTAGGATATCATCTACATAAAGAACTAAGAAGACTACCTTCTTATCTTTGATGTATTTGTATACACAAGGTTCATCAATGTTTTGATCAAAATCATAAGATTTGATCACCTCATCAAATCTCAAGTTCCATGATCTTGAAGCTTGTTTGAGTCCATAGATGGACCTCTGCAACTTGCAAACTTTTTGCTCTTGACATTTGACTATAAACCCTTCTGGTTGCACCATATAGATGCATTCCTCAAGATAGCCATTCAAAAAGGCAGCCTTGGCATCCATTTGCCATATCTCATAATCAAGACAAGCAGCAATGGATAAAAGAATCCGAATGGATTTAAGCATAGCTACAGGCGAGAAAGTTTCTTCATAGTCAACTCCCTCCTTTTAGGTATAACCTTTTGCCACAAGCCTAACTTTGAAAGTCTCTACTTTGCCATCCACTCCTCTTTTCTTCTTGTAGATCCACTTGCACCCTATGGGTTTTATCCCTTCAGGTAAGTCTACAAGTTCCCAGACTGAATTGGAGTACATGGACTCCATTTCAAGGTTCATAGCCTCTAGCCATTTCTCCTTCTCAGAATCTTCCATTGCATCACGATATGTCAATGGATCATCCTCACCATTATTAGAGATAGCAACATGTGCTTCTCCAATTTTCCTGTAGCGAGTAGGTGGTCTCACAACCCTCCCACTACGTCGAGGTGGCATGACATTCTGATCGGGAAATGTGGTCTCCTCATTTTGTCCTTCGACAACAGTTGTTGGTTGCGGTTTGATCTGATCAGAAAGTAACTCTTCAAGTACCACTTTGCTACGAGGTTTATAGATTGTCGTATAATCATTCTCGAGAAAAGTGGCATTTGTCGATACAAATACCTTCTTTTCTTGTGGACTATAAAACAAACCTCCCTTTGTTTCCTTTGGGTATCCCACAAACAAGCACACTTCAGAACGTGGTTCCAGCTTCCCGGTCTTTCCTTTCAGCACATGTGCTGGACACCCCCATATATGAATATGTCGCATACTAGGTTTGCGACCATTCCATAACTCTAAAGGTGTTTTTGGAATAGACTTAGATGAAACTATGTTTAGAAGATATACTGCAGTTTGTAGTACATACCCCCAAAATGAAGTGGGTAATGATGAGTAGCTAAGCATGGATCTCACCATATCAAGCAACGTCCTATTCCTTCTCTCTGCAACACCATTTTGTTGTGGTGTTCTTGGTGCGGTGAGTTGTGATAGAATACCATGTTCTATCATATAGTCCTTGAATTCAGTATCAAGGTATTTCCCTCCTCGATCAGATCGAAGACTCTTCACCGTCTTGCCTAATTGCTTTTTAGCTTCCGCTTAGAATTCTTTGAACTTTCCAAAAGTTTTAGATTTCCTTTGCATTAGGTATATGTAACCATACCTTGAATAATCGTCAATAAATGTGACGAAAAATTCATAACCACCACGTGCTTGTACATTCATTGGACCGTATACGTCTGAATGTATTAGCTCAAGCGGTGTAACGCCCGCCTAATTTTATGTAACAGATAATGTTATGATAATGACGTTAATGTTATATTAATGACGATGATAAGTGTTATACTCATGATATGTGTTATGATATATGATAAATGGTGCTAACCATTTTATTTTAAGTGTTATGACAGGTGACGCTCGCGTGGAAATGATGTGCTCAAATGTTCACGTCATTTATGATATGTGTTTAATTATATTTTTATGGATTATTAAATGTTATGAATGATTTTTGTATTTAAGGACAGATCGGCAGGCCGAACAATTCAGTTCGGCAGGCCGAAATGATTTTCTCAGAACGGTAAGCTGATGCTGTGCCATCGGCAGGCCGGACCTCTGAGATCGGCAGGCCGAACTTCTGAGATCGACAGGCTGATGACAGCTGACAAGTAGTCAGCAGAAATTTTACAAATTGTGATAAGGTGGAATTGATGATAAGGATGATTTATTCTGAATAAATAACATAATTATGGGATGATTTGTTTTATTTTGGTAATGAAACATTTGACTTTTCATTTATTTGAATTAATGGATAAAATTTTCCCGTTTTACAAAGGCGATATATGGCAACTTGATCCGTTCTTGGAAGTTTTTACTCTTTTTCCCTCAAACCTCCACTCCCATTATTTTTGCCCTAAAAATAACCAGAAAATTCTGATTTATGAGGAGAGTGTAACGTATTCATCCATTTTTACGTTTTGTCTCTCCCTTTCCCTCTCACTCTCACACACACACTCTCTCTCTCTCTCTCGATTTTTCTCTCTCTCATTCTCTCTTCTTATCACATTTCTCTTCCTATTCATCCTCTCAAATTTTTCCTCTGTTATTACTATTTAAAATATTAAAATTTCTTTGGACTATTTCGAAGGAGATTAAGGACGAATTCGTTCTAAGGTAAGAATTTAATTTTTTTAGCATGTATGAAATTTTCTTCTCTTTAAACCAACTGCCATATCTTCATCTAGAAATTGTGTTTTGCTCTGAATTTTTAATATGTTAATTATGCATGTGTTTTGTTATTCTCCTCCAAATTTCACTTTAATCCAAGTTTTATATAAAAATTTATGAATTTTCTTCTCACCACCACTCACTGTGAATTGTTGCTGATCAGTTTTGTTGCACATATGTATGGTTATTGTTTTTGTTGCAAATGAATGTTGTTTTGCACGAAATTTGGTGGATATGTTTATATATATGTTAAGTATAGGACTGGAAAGTTTGGTAATGATTTGATGAGTATTTCATGAGTTATAGAATTTTTAATAAACCTAGGTTATTTGACTCCTTAAAATGTAAAGTTGTGAGATTCTTGATTTTGTGATATTTTTGTATGATTATATAATTTTATTTGGAGATGAGAAATTTTATGCTACTATATGTGTAGGTTAAAAATAATATCATATGAATTTTTAGGTCTAAATAAGTTTATTTTAATTGTTTGGGAATTATTATTGCATGTAATCCACTGTCTAAAATTGTTATGGTTATGTTTGGTCTCTGCTTTCAAATGCATGTTTTGAAGCGTTAGGAATTTATTTTAGGCTGATTTTTTAATATGTTATAATTCTATGAGTGTATTACATTTAAGAATTTTTATGGATTTTTTTGTGATATGAAAATATGAAAAATTGGACCTGAGTTAATAATGCTCACTGTTTTGGCTAATGCTGGCAGATTTTGGTATTTTGATGTATGACTTGTTTTAAGTATTAAATGAGATTTTTATGATGAAAGAAAAATCATGGTGATAGGTATGTATGTTATGAATGTCTCTGCCAATTTTGATTTTCAGATTTTATGTAAATGTTAAGTTACAAATTTTTAAATTCATGAAGGTCAGAAATGTTAGTATGCTGAAAGTGTTGTCCTAATGTTTTAAAGTTATTAATTATGTTATAAGTTTATGTTTTCAAGAAATGTATATATGTATGATGTTATGGGTGTTATGATATGGTAATTAATTCATTGATTAAATGTTAATTACCATTTTATAAATGTATGACATGAACAAATTGAGAAGTGAGCACATCAAGACCGCGGCGTTGTCACCTACAAGAGTAAGGTTAAGTAAGCTAGTTGAGGTAAGTACATTCTCACCTGCAACATGATGTGTTTATGAAAAGTAAGGTTATGAAAAGTATGAGTTTTATGAAAAGTTTGAAATCCATTTTTATGATGGTTTTATGATGATTTCTCATGATGATTTTTCATGAAGTTTAAGGCATGAAAGTTTATGCATGTTTTCATGATAATGTTTTTCAAAGTATGAAAGTATAAGTATGCATATGTATCACCTAATTAAGTGTTGCACACCCTATGTTTATGTTCATGTTTATGATGTCCCAAAGGTTGGACATGTCATGTTTGGTTTGGGATTAGCTACCCCTCTCCTCTCATGACGGCGCGCCTATAATGATGATGTTATGGTGCAATACTTGGGCCCCTTAAGATAAAATGGATAAGTTTTAATACGGATGATGTAATGAAAGATATGTTTTTATGAAAATGTGCCTAGTGCACTATTATGATGATGATGATGTTCATGAAATGTTTTTTTTTTTTTTAATTGTGAGAATTGTAACGTACTTACTAAGCATTAGCTTATTTAAGTTTTTCATCATGTTGCAGATAAGGGTAAGAAAATTATAGAGTAGGCGGAGGACAATGACAGGCGTGTGAGCTAAGGAAGATGGTTGCAAATGGAAGAACGCCAAGGAAGGAAGTTTTAAAGAAATATTCTATAATTTTGGATTTTGAGTATGTTTATAATTTAAGAATAATTTTATAAATTTTGTGAATGTGTTTTTATTGTTTTATAAATTTTTCTTCCGCACTTGAAGCTTTAAAACTTGTTATCAAGATTTTTTTTTAAAGGTTCAGCCTACCGACCATACTGGTCGGACTGCTGAAGATTTCTAATCGGCCTGCCGGTTGCCAAGCATCGGCCTGCCGATTGCCAAGCATCGGCCTGCCGATCTTGTGGATTTTAAAAACCCTATTCTGCAAGGCCTCGGACAGCCTACCGATGGGTGACCTTCGGCCTTGCGGTTGAGTTCGGCCTGACGAAGTTAAAAGTTCGGCCCGCCGGCCGAGCCGTGTTTAAAAGAAATTTTATTTTGTTTTCAAAGGTCAATTTAATTTTAAATAATATTAGCAAACTATTTATACAATGTCTATGGAAAAGCAATTTGTTATAATTAAGAAAAATTATAATTTCCTATAAATTGTATTTGTATTTCTATAAAAAAAAAAATGTATGTAAAGATCCTGGGAATGCTTTTCCAAACTATGATTTCAAATGCACGTTATTAATTATAATAGTTTGCTACAAATAATGTTTTAATGAATGAACGTAACGACATCTGTGACGTCTAGAAAGGGGGTGTTACAGTGTCAATGTCCCACACTGTAATCTCGGTATGCTATATGTTAGCTCCACAGATCCACGAACTAACTCGAATCAAAGCTTTAAATCGAAGTTGTGGTTGCTAAATCGTGTTCCCAAGCCTTCAATCCACTAACCCAAAGCTTGGGCTTGATTTTGCTTTCAAGATTTTTGGAGAAAATTTTAGAGAGAAAAAGAGACAAAGTGTGAGAGTGAGAGAGATAAGAGAGAGGAAGAGAGAGGATGAGAGAGAGCATGAATGAGGGAAAGAGGGAGAGAGTGAGAGATTAAATAGAGAGAGGGAAAGACTACAAGCTAACAAAAACCGTGTGCAGCAGCACACTGATTTCAAATGGGACATGTTTGGTGTTTGTTAAATTGTCTTGTTTAAAAAAAATTCAAAATAACAAATAAAAATTAATTATAAGTAATTAAAAATCACTAAAATAATCAAAAATAACATTAATTTAGAGGTTCCACAAAATGATCAAATTAAGTTTTAGAAATATTCATTATGGCACACTAATTCATCATTTTACACATTAATAATATTTAATTAATTTCAAGGCGTTACATATTGTTCATTTGTTTGTGTGTCTATAAAAGAGATGCTCTTTTTAGGCCTTTTCTTTTCTTTTTTTTTGTCGAGCGTCAACTCATTCTTTTTTTTTTTTTTGTATTTCCCACTGTTTCTCTTTTTTTTACTCTTCTCTTTTTTTGTTTGTTCTTTTTTTATTATTTATAATCAAGTTATTGCAAATTTATATTGTATTTTATTAAAATAACTTTTTTCTTGCTTTTTGTTCTTATTGAAATAATTTATTTCAAATGTCCCCTTATTTTTTTTCCTTTTACCAAATGCTTCTTTATAGTCTAATTCTTTTTTGATGTTCTTTATCAAAATATCTTATTTTCCTTGCTTACACTAAAATATTTTTTTCTAGTGTCACACTTAATTTTTTTTCACAGTCAAGATAGCCCTTTACTTTCTTTTGGTACACCCTCCTCCACGTGTCAAGTGTCAACTGTTTTTCTTTCCTTTTTCTTTTTCTTTTTCTTATTATTTTTTCTTTTTTTATTTTCTTGTTTGTTTTTTTTTTTTCCTTTTCATTCTTCTTTTAGAAAGACTTATCTACAACCAAAATATTATATATGCTTCTTTGAAATATTTTTGTAATCTTTTGCTCCTGTTATTTTTTTCAAATATGTCCCTACATAATTATTTGTAGCGTAATCGTTATTATATCAAAGATATTTTTTTTCTTACCGACTCAGGAAAGCAATTTCTTTCAAACATTCCGCCATTTAAACATTTTTATTTATTATTTATTATTTATTCATAAATACCTTTTCTCAAATTTGTTCTTGTAATGGTAATTGTTGGAAAAATAGTATGCAGTAGAATTTTAAAAATTTTATATCAGAGTATTTTCCAAAACACAAGTTTGACACGCTATATGCATAAATTATTCATATCTTACTAACCTTGGAATGCTGAAGAACTCCCATAATCCATGAAGAGAAGTAACGTTCCAAAAGTGCTTCGATCAACTGGTCTTCTTTGTTATTCTCTGTCCACGATCAGAGTGAGTGTGGGCTCACACGTACAACTCTTCCTCAAGGTAATTCTCCTTCCAACCAATTAAGAGAACCCAAAGCTAGTGTTCATGATTTGTGAACAAGAGCTCTCATGGAGTTTTAGAAGCTCACCAGCAGAGTTTCATTCTTAATCTCTCAATTGATCTTAATAACTCAAGAAACCCATTCCCTACTTATAGAGGTTGGGTCTAGGGTCATTCCTTATTAGATAAGGTCTAAAAAATTCGAATCAGAATCGAATTCGGATCAATATCTAATGAAATCCGCGTGAAAAGGTGTGATTTTTTATTCGCACATAGGCAGGCCAATCTGCCTAACCAGCAGGCCGAACTTGCCCCATCGGCAAGCCAAACTTGAGGATCGACATGCCAAATGCCAAAAAAAAATCTCTGCGAATCTTTTATTTTCCACCCAAGATTCTATAGGATAAAGCCCCAGTTTTAATTCAAATAACCCAATAGAGAAGTTATCTAATTAAAACAACTTTATCTAGATAATCTTTAGGAAAATAAATAGATTTCTAATAATTCGACAAGTTTATCTTGATATAATTTATTCAAAATTAAATCAACTGATAAACAGACAAGAATTATCCGATCCCAATAATTCAGCAAGTTTGATCTTGAATTAATTTTGTCACAAAATTAATTCAACCGATAAACAGACATGAATTATTTGATTCTTTCAAATTTCAACCAATCTAATAAGTTTGACAAAAGTCACCAATAATTGGAAAAGCACGTTGTATTGTTATAGGATTTTGTGAGCTAGCAAAAGGGACCAAATGGACCTATATAGTTCAAGCTCCCAATAATTGTGAAATCTAATATCCCAGATATATATTTCATAATTATCAACTCCAACGCTACTCCACTAAAAGCTTGGAGCTGCACTCTTGAACTCTATAGAATTATGAAGCCCGTATAGCTAAGTCCCCATGACATATCATAGAGTACCGTATCCCTATAGGATTATCCATAATCGGCTTAAGAACAAGTTCTGTCGTACCTTCTCAATTATTTTTATCTTACGTTCCATTATCTCACCATTGAGAAACTTACCATCTAAAGACGATATATCATTCGGTTACACCTATGTATCCAAATGGTTGAGCACTCTAGTTTTTCAATTACAGGATAACGCATATAAGAGGATATCACTACTCCTAAAGAGGAGCTACAGACTCCATATCTATAAATAATAGGTCTACGCTATCAAGAGTCATGCCTCTAACGTACCGGCATGCATACCACTATTAAAATGTGGGTGCCACCCTTTGGTACATCAGAAGACACAAGTCAAGACAATGGGTCCACTATTCATCTCAAGATTAAGATACAATACAAATGATTGTCTAAAATGAATCGATTTGCCAAGACAGAATTATTAATCCAAATCAATTGACTTTATGTCTCGATCCAACACATTGTCACCTATGACAACGTGCCAATGTTTCTATTCACGGAGTCTACCTCCGATGGTCAAGACAAACCATCTCCTAATAGAGATATAGACAATATAACAATCTTTACATGAATAAAGCGTCCAACTTTATTCCCTCGATTGTGGATCTTATGATTTAGACTGTCACCTTGAGAATCGAGTCTTCCACATAATCTGTCCATCATATGCTCAATTCTTAAAGGTTTAGACCGACAGTCTCAGACTATTGTTTGCTTATCATGCATTTAACAAATATGAACATAAAGAGGACAATATTTGGTATATAATAAATAAATTCTTTGTTGATAAAAATGTCTCCAAAAACTTATTACATTTTTACTCCTTAGGACATACATGTCTAACAATCTCCCCCTTGTACTAAGTGAGTAAATATGACAAATCTCACATCCCCATAGCTTCCACATGCGTCTCGAAGACTCTCCTAGTAAGTGTCTTTGTGAATGGATCAGCTAAATTGTCCTCTAACGCGATTTTGTACATCATGACATGCCCGCCCTCGATGAAGTCCTTTATCACATGATACTTTTGATCAATATGCTTACTCTTCTTGTGAAATCTTGGTTCCTTAGCATTAGCTACCACCGCACTATTATCACAATACAGTGATACCGCCTTATCCATACCAGGAACTACCTCAAGATCTCCAAGAAACTTGTGGAGCCATACTGCTTCTTTCAAAGCATCACTAGCTACCACATACTCGGCCTCCATCGTTGAATCTGAAGTGCAATCTTGCTTTATATCTCTCCAATTTATGGCACCGTTGCCTGGAGTAAACACAAAACCCGAAGTCGATTTCCTAGAATCCAGACAGCATTAAAAAAATGAGTCAGTATATCCTAGAGGAGTTAAGTCCTCACCCAAATATACAAACATATACCCTCGAGTCCTTCTCAAGTACTTAAAAATATGCTTGACCGCAACCCAGTGGTTCGGTCTTGGATCCACCTGAAATCGACTTACAATCCCGACTGCATAACAAATATCCAATCGTGTGCAAAGCATGGCATACATGAGGCTACCTACTGCCAAAGCATAAGGTACCTTCTTCATGTATTCTCTTTCTTTCTCAGACTTTGGAGAGTCTTTCTTAAAAAGAGTAATTCCAGACCTAGATGGTTGCCCACCTTTCTTGCAATTCTGCATGCATACCTCTTGAGAATTTTATCTATGTAGCTGGCTTATGACAAAGCTATCATTTTGTTCTTCCTCTCTCGAAAGATTTGGATACCGAGAACAAAATTAGCCTCACCCAAGTCCTTCGGGTCAAGCTACTTGGTCAACCATAATTTGACTAATGACAATGCTCCAACGTCATTGCCAATTAGCATAATGTTATCCACATAGAGCAGTAGAAAGACCATCTTCCCATCTTTTAATGTGTTTGTAAACACGTGGCTCATCCACATTTTGTGAGAACCCATAAGTCTTGATCACTTGGTCAAATCTTATGTTTCAAGAATGAGAAGCCTGCTTAAGTCCATATATTGACTTTAGCAGCTTATAAACCTTACCCTCTTGACCCTTGACCTTGAATCCATCTGGTTGTTTCATATAAATGGACTCATCAAGATAGCCATTTAGAAAAGCCGTCTTGACATCCATTTGCTAAATCTCATAGTCGAGAGCGATAGTTATGGACAAGAGAATCCAGATAGACTTAAGCATGGCTACAGGCGAAAAGGTTTTCTCGTAATCGATTCCTTCCTTTTGCGTATAACCTTTAGCTACCAGTCTAGCCTTAAAGGTTTAAACCTTTCCATCCACTCGTCTTTTCCTCTTGTAGATCCACTTACACCCTATGGGTTTTACCCCTTTGGGAAGATCCACAAGCTCCCAAACCTGATTAGTCTCCATAGACTTCATCTCTATGTTCATGGCCTCTGTCCAGAGTTTTGAATCAACATCCTCCATAGCCTCTGTGTAAGCATAAGGATCCCTGTCATGTTCATCTGGTTCAGCCAAGAAGACCTCCCTATTGAACATATCCCTCTCGAGTTGACGCCCGATCCTCCCACTATGCTGAAGCCCCTTAGGTTGTTGTTCTGGTTGGTTTGGTCTTTCTACATTGATTAGAATGGTCTCATTCAAAACCTCTAGAGTGATCGGATCACTCCTCAACTCCTCAAACACTACTTTGCTTCAAGACTTAAAGTCGTCCATGTAACTCTCCTCAAGGAAAGTTGCATTAGTTGAAACCACGACTTTATTTTCCTTTGGGTTATAGAAATAACCACCTTTAGTCTCTTTTGGATATCCTACAAACATGCAAACTTCTAAACGTGCTTCCAACTTATTTGCACCCTTAAACAGGACATAAGCCAGAGATCTCCATATGCGAATATAGTTTAAGGATGTCTTCCTACCCGTCCATAACTCATAAGGAGTTTTAGGGACCGATTTTGAAGGCATATTGTTCAAAAAATAACATGCAGTTTGTAGCGCATATCCCTAAAAGGATAAAGATAATGATGAATAACTCATCATGGACCTTATCATGTCTAATAAAGTCCTATTTCTTCTCTACACTACGTCGTTCTAATGCAGAGTACCCGGCGTAGTCAAATGGGATAAAATCCCATTCTCTAATAAGTGTCCCAAAAACTCATTAGAAAGGTATTCTCCATCTCGATCAAATCGAAGTGCCTTTATAGGTCTACCTAATTGTTTTTCCACTTTAGCTCGAAACTCCCTAAACTTGTCAAAAGTTTCGCTTTTGTGGTGCATTAGGTAGACATACCCATACCTTGAGTAATCGTCAATAAAAGTGACGAAGTGCTCATACCCTCCTCGTGCCCGAATGTTCATCGGTCCGCAAACATCACTATGCACAAGTTCTAGAACCCCTTTGGTCCTATTGCCCTTAGATCCAAATGGTCTTTTGGTCATTTTACCCTCCAAACAAGATTCATATTGAGGTATAGATTCCACCTTTAAGTGACTTAAAAGTCCATCCCTTACCAGCCTTTGAATCCTATTCAGGTTAATATGACAAAGGCGCAAATGCCAAAGATAAGTCTTATTAGAGTGAGAAGTTTTAAGCCTTTTAGAGTTATTATCATTCATCTCAACATTAGGCAATAAGTTCATCTTAGGTTTGATAAAATATAGATTATTTTTCATCCATCCAGAACAGATAAAGGATTTGTTTTTACGAATCACCACTTTATTATTAAAAGAAACCAAATAGGAGTCTTTAAATAAACAAGATACAAAAATTAAATTCCTTTTAAATTTAGGAACATAAAAACAATCTTGCAAAATTAAATTCGCATAATTATCAAAATGAAGATGGACGTCTCCCATTGCTTCCGCTGAGACTAAGGATCCATCGTCCATCCGAAGTATGAAGTCTTCATGAAGCAGGCTTCTTGTTTCTTTGAACCTTTTTCGAGAAACACAAAAATGATTAGTTGCATCGGAATCTATGACCCAAATGTCATTGGATTCCTTAACTAAACAAGTTTCTAAATACAGAAGATCACACCTACCTTCTTTGAAAAGAAAGTCCTTGTAATGCTTCTTTATGTGCCTGACCTTCCCATTCTTAGCCCGTTGCTTTTTTCCATTCCCAGAATTGGTATTAGAACTAGAAGCAGCTACCATGTTGGCCATGCCACTAGCAAGAGACTCCTTGATCAGCAGTTCAAACTCCTATAACTATTTCATTAATTCTGTTAAAGTCATATCCAGTCTATTTCTCAAATTAAAAGTAGCTCTAAACATAATAAATTCCTTAGACAGAGTCTCAAATACCATAGTCATCTGAGTTTCAACATTGATGTCGGCTCCATTGGTTTGAGCCTGAACGAAGTAACCCATGACCAACATCATGCGCTCCTTTACAGATGTCCCCAGCCTCTGCTTACAGTTTAAGAGTTTCCAAAGTGCCCCTTGCCGCTTGGTTATGGCTTGGCCTCCAAACATGTCTTCAAGATTATCCAAGATCTGCTTCGCAGTCTCATAATCTTCATGTTAAGCCTGTAGCACATTATTCATGATGGCCATAACATAGCAGTGGGCCTGATCATTTGCATCTTTCCAACAATCATACGCTTGGAATTGCTCATTAGTTGAGTCCCTCATAGGCGCGGGAGGACAAGGAGTTGTCAGCATAAATTTTAGTTTCTCAAAGGAAATGACGATATCCAGGTTACATTTCCAATCATTACAATTCTCTCCGGTTAATAGGTTTTTGTCAAGTATCGAAGATAAAGCATTTTTAGACATTTTTAATCTACAATAAAGAATCATATACCAAACATAAGCAAACATATCATAATAATTTAGTAAGATAACATAATCATATAAAAACATACAAATATGTTTATGTGTCAAAACCTTGAAAATATCATGACCTTACAACGATAATTCCCAACTCATAATTCAACAAGCTCCTAGGGGAGTCATGCCAAATTTAATTAAGAACACATATCCCCTCTTGATTAATATATGTCATCCAGGACCCATATGATCCAGTATATATTAATAATTGTTTCTTTGGTCATTAATTTTATTAACAGAGCTCCTTAATTTTATTAACAGAGCTCCTAGGGGAGGTTAATAATAAAATTAACATGAGTGTATAACCATCATTTCAATATTTTATCCATGATTCCTAATCACCACCTAGGGGTATGCAACCATAAATCATGCTAAAATACCTTATCCTCTCAAAGATCAAATCTGGTACATGATAGAAATCCCTTCCTAGGGGTTAGGACCACCATGTTCTTCCTATGGACCAACGATGGAGGCCTTAGGTCCTCTCTTCGAAAACCTTCTCCCGCTCAATCTTTCAAAATCAAGGTTTTATTTTAAAAGACATGCATGAACAATTTTAATATGAGTGGCACTCCCTATTCTATATGGCATGTTATCAACATACATGACAAATCATATTATAATGCAGACAAGCAAAGCAATTAAGCAAAGCTACAATCAAAATAATAATAAATAACCGTAATATTATGGTTCTACCCTAGAGAATAGAAAATAAAGATTACAAGAGAATAATCAAAACATATTATTGATCCTTCATCCTTGAATCTCCAAGCTGTATCCTTCTTCATGTAATGCCCATCTGTAAGTGTTTGATCCCATATGAATCGAACACTCCATACTTTCGGTCAAATCCATAGTTAATGTTTCTCAGAATTGTCTCAAAAATAAAAATTAAACTGTATGAAAAACTACACCTTTTCTAGAGAAAATTTCAACTCTCTGCCGGCAAGCCGATCTGGGTGATTGGCCTGCTAGTTATGATCCACTGGCCTACTGATCTTCATAGATCGGCCTGTTGATTCATGACTAATCAACCTGCCAAACTAAAAGTTTGGCCTACCGCTAGAGCCACCAGATTTTTACCCCGCTAACGGCCTATCGAACCTCACATCTGGCCTACCGATCTGCAACCATCGGCTTGCCGAATTGGAGAGTTCGACATGCCAACCAAGCAGAAATCACCCTTTCCAAAAAATACAATTTTTAATGTAATTCATCACTTTTATTTTCAACAATTCAAAAATATAAAATTAAAGACTCAAGAAATACCTGAGAACGCCATCATCCATCTTCTAGATCCGTCTTCTCCGGACAATTATTTAATTACAAATTTCTTACAAATTTAAAATTTAAATAATAATTCCTAGATGGAGATGATAGTCCACCATCTAATTACATAAAAAACCTAGATACACATTCTAACCTCTAAGCAATCATAACCGGTATAAATTAATTAATTAATAAATAATTAAATAATAATTTAATTAACCATAATTAATTAATAAACATTCACCATATAATCAATGACAACATATAAATATATAGAAACCTAGAGTGCCAACTCTCTATAAAATTAAATTCAAGCATGGGAGAGATCAAGATCACATAATTTATACATATAGCATGGTCACAAACTCATAAATTTATGTAAAAACCATGTCTCTGATACCAATTGGTGGAAAAATAGTATGTAGTAGAATTTTAAAAATTTTATATTAGAGTATTTTCTAAAACACAAGTTTGACAAGCTATATGCATAAATTAATCAGATCTTACTAACCTTTGAATGCCGAAGAACTCCCGTAATTCGTGAAGAGAAGTAACATTTTAGAATAGCCTCAACCAATTGGTCTTCTTTGCTATTCTCTATCCACGATCGAAGTTAGTGTGGGCTCACACGTACAGCTCTTCCTCGTGGTAATTCTCCTTCCAACCAATTGAGAGAACCCAAAGCTAGTGTTTGTGATTTGTGAACAAGAGCTCTTAGGAAGTTTTAGAATCTCACCAGTAGAGCTTCACTCTTAATCTCTTAATTGATCTTAATAACTCATGAGACCCACTCCCTACTTATAGAGGTTGGGTCTAGGGTCATTCCTTATTAGATAAGGTCTTAAAAATTCAAATCAGAATCAATATCTAATGAAATCCGCGTGAAAACGCGTGATTTTTTATTCGCTTATAGGCAGGCCTATCTACCTAACCGGCAAGCCAAACTTGCCCCATTGGTAGGCCGAACTTAAGGATCAGCATGCCGAACTACCAAAAAAAATCTTAGCAAATCTTTTATTTTTCACCCGAGATTCTATAGGGTAAAGCCCTAGTTTTAATTCAAATAACCCAATAGAGAAGTTATCTAATAAAAACAACTTTATCTAGATAATCTCTAGGAAAATAAATAAATTCGTAATAATTCTACAAATTTATCTTGATATAATTTATTCAAAATTAAATCAACTGATAACTAGACAAGAATTATCCGATCCCAATAATTCAGCAAGTTTGATCTTGAATTAATTTTGTCACAAAATTAATTCAACCGATAAACAGACATGAATTATTTGACTCTTTCAAATTTCAACCAATCTAATTATTTGATTCTTTCAAATTTCAACCAATTTAGTAAATCTGATATAAGTCACCAGTAATTGAAAAAGCACGCCGTATCGTTACAGGATTTTGTGAGCTAGCAAAGGGAACCAAATGGACCTATATAGTTCAAGCTCCCAATAATTATGAAACCCAATATCCCAGATATACATTTCATAATTATCAACTCCAATGTTACTCCACTAAAAGCTTGGAGCTACACTCTCGAACTCTATAGAATTACGAAGCCTGTATAGCTAAGTCTCCATGACATATCATAGTGTACCGTATCCCTATAGGATTATCCATAATCGATTTAAGGATAAGTTCTGTCTTACTTTCTCGATTATTTTTATCTTACGTTATATTATCTCACCATCGAAAAACTTACCATCTAAAGATGGTACACCATTCGGTTACACCTATGTATCCAAATGGTTGAGCGCTCCAGTTTTTCAATTACAAAATAACGCATATAAGAGGATATCACTACTCCTAAAGAGGAGCTATAGATTCCATATCTATTAATAATAGGTCTACGCTATCAAGAGTCATGCCTCTAACGTACCGGCATGCATACCACTATTAAAATGTGGGTGTCACCCTTTGGTATATCAAAAGACACAAGTCATGACAACGGGCTCACTATTCATCTCAAGATGAAGATACAATACAAATAATTGTCTAAAGTGAATCGATTTGCCAAGATAGAATTACTAATCCAATTCAATTCACTTTATGTCTCAATCCAACACATTGTCACATATGACAATGTGCCAATGTTTCTATTCACGGAGTCCACCTCCGATGGTCAAGACAAACCATCTCACAATAGGGATATAGACAACATAACAATCTTTACATGAATAAAGGGCCCAACTTTATTCCCTCTATTGTGGATCTTATGATTTAGACTGTCACCTTAAGAATCGTGTCTTCCACATAAACTATACATCATATGCCCAATTCTTAAAGGTTTAGACCGACAGTCTCAGACTATTATTTGCTTATCATACATTCAACAAATATGAACTTAAAGAAGACAAAATTTGGTATATAATAAATAAATTCTTTATTGATAAAAATGTCTCCAAAAACTTATTACATTTTTACTTCTTAATGCATACATGTCTAACAGTAATATCTTTAACATGTCCCATTTACATATTCTTTTCAACCCTCTCAACTACCTTTTTTTTTTTTATATTTAGCGCCTATTTAATTTTATGTTTGATTCTCTGCTAAAATATTATGAGAAAGTTTAGTAAATGACCTATTTTAACTGCCTATTTTAATATGTGGTTAAACTTTTTGTTTTTTTTGGGCAAATGGTCAATCTTCTCAAAAATTAAGAAAATGACCTCTTAAGCCATACATTTTTTAATAGCATTAATACATTAATAATTCAACTATACTTTATTACTAATTTACTAATCATTTAACATTGATAAATGGAAAAATTATTGAGTAAATTAGGTTAATCACTAACGAAAGTCTAATATTGGTTAATCATTGATAAACTACCAAGTTAATTAATAATAAATAGCCACTTGAGTTAATCTATGATGAACCACAAATAAATACATCACTGATTAACATTAGTGTTAGACATGTAATAAAGAATTCATTTATTATTTATATACCAAATCTTGTCCTCTTTACATTCATATTTGTTGAATGTATGATAAACAAACAAAAGTCTGAGACTGTCGGTCTAAACCTTTAAGAATTGGGCATATAATGGACAGATTATGCAGAAGACACGATTCTTAAGGTGACGGTCTAAATCATAAGATCAGCAATCGAGGGAATAAAGTTGGGCACTTTATTCATGTAAAGATTGTTATGTTGACTATATCCCTATTAGGAGATGGTTTGTCTCGACCATCGGAGGTGGACTCCGTGAATAGAAACATTGGCATGTTGTCATAGGTGACGATGTGTTGGATCGAGACATAAAGTGAATTGATTTGGATTAATAATTCTGTCCTGGCAAATTGATTCACTTTAGACAATTATTTGTATTGCATCTTAATCCTGAGATGACTAGTGGGCCCGTTGTCTTGACTTGTGTCTTTTGATGTACCAAAGGGTGACACCCACATCTCAACAGTGGTATGCATGCCGGTACGTTGGTGGCATGACTCTTGATGACGTAGACCTATTATTCATAGATATGGAATCCATAACTCCTCTTTAGGAGTAGTGATATCCTCTTATATGCGTTATCCTGTAATTGAAAAACTAGAGCACTCAACCATCTGGATACATAGGTGTAACTGAATGGTATACTGCCTTTGGATGGCAAGTTTTTTGATGGTGAGATAATGGAACGTAAGATAAAAATAATCGGGAAGGTAAGACAGAACTTATCCTTAAGCCGATTATGGATAATCCTATGGGGAAATGATACACTATGATATGTCTTGGAGACTTAGCTATACGGGCTTCGTAATTCTATAGAGTTCGAGAGTGCATCTCCAAGCTTTTAGTGGAGTAGCGTTGGAGTTGATAATTGTGAAATGTATATCTGGGATATTGGGTTTCATAATTATCAGGAGCTTGAACTATATAGGTCTATTTGGTCCCCTTTGCTAGTTCACAAAACCATGTAACGATACGGCGTGCTTTTACAATAATTGGTGACTTATGTCGATTTATTAGATTGGTTAAAAATTTAGAAGAATCAAATAATTTATGTCTGTTTGTCGGCTGAATTAATTTTGTGAACAAAATTAATTTAAGATAAACTTGTTGAATTATTGGGGTCAGATAATTCTTGTCTGTTTATCAGTTGATTTAATTTTGGATAAATTAAATCAAGATAAACTTGTAGAATTATTAGGAATCTATTTATTTTCTTAGAGATTATCTAGATAAAGTTGTTTTAATTAGATAACTTCTCTATTGGGTTATTTGAATTAAAACTGAGGCTTTATCCTATAGAATCTTGAGTGGAAAATAAAAGATTCATGTGATTTTTATTTCAGTAGTTCGGCATGCCGAACTTAAAGTTTAGCCTGCTGATCAGGCAAGTTTGGCATGCCTATACGCGAATTGAAAATCACGCGTTTTCACGCGTTTTTACGCGTATCTTATCCAATATTGACCCGAATTTGATTCCGTTTCAAAATTTTAAGACCTTATCTGATAAGGAATGACCCTAGACCCAACCTCTATAAATAGGGAGTGAGTCTAATGAGTTATTAAGAGATCAATAGAGAGATTAAGAGTGATACTTTACTGGTGAGAATCTGAAACTCCCTGAAAGCTCATGTTCACAAATCACGAACAATAGCTTTGGGTTCTCTCAATTGGTTGGAAGGAGAGTCACCTTGAGGAAGAGCTGTACATGTGAGCCCATACTCACTCCGATAATGGATAGAGAATAGCAAAAAAGACCAGTTGGTTGAGGCTTTTCTAGCACGTTACTTCTCTACACAGATTTTGGGAGCTTTTCGATTGGTTAATTTATACATATAGCATGTCAAACTTGTGTTTTAAAAAATACTCTGATTTAAAATTTTTAAAATTTCACTGTGTATTATTTTTCCAAAAATTGGTATCAGAGCCATAGTTTTTACATAAATTTGCGAGTTTCTGATCATGCTATATGTATAAATTATATGATCTTAATCTCTCCTATGCTTGAATTTAATTTTATAGAGAGTTGGTACTTTAGGTTTCTATATAATATTATATGTTGTCATGGATTATGTGGTTGATGTATATTAATTAATTATGGTTGATTAAATCATTATTTAATTAATTATTATTTAATTAATTTATACCGGTTATGGTTCCTTAGAGGTTAGAACATGTATCTAGGTTTTTTATATAATTAGATGACGGACTACCATCTTCGTCTAGGAATTATTATTCAATTTTAAATTTGTAAAAATTTTTGTAATTAAATAATCATTCGGACAAGACGGACCTAGAAGATGGACGATGGCAAACCCATGTATTTCCTGAGTCTCTAATTTTATGTTTTTGAATTGTTGGAAATAAAATTGATGAATTGTATTAAAAATTGTATCTTCTGGAAAAGGTGATTTCTACTCGGTCGGCATGTCAAACTGGAGAGTTCGGCAAGCCGATGGTCGTAGATCAGCAGGACGGATGTGAGGTTCAACAGGCCGTCAGCGGGGCAAAAATTAGACGGCTCTGGCAGCAGGCCAAACTTCTAGTTTGGCAGGCCGATGGGTCATGACCGGTAGGCCGACCACATAGATCGGCTTGCTGGTAGAGAACTGAAAATTTTTAGAAAAGGTGCATTTTTGTTTTAATGTAGTTTTAATTTTTTTTGAGACAATTCTGAGAAACATCAAATATGGATTTGACCGGAAATATGGAGTATTCGATTCATATGGGATTGAAGACTTGAAGATGGAATTACATGAAGAAGGATACAGCTTGGAGATTCAAGAATGAAGAATCGATCATATGTTTTGATTATTCTCTTGTAATCTTTGTTTTCTATTCTCTAAGGTGGAACCATAATATTATGGTTATTTATTATTTTGCTTAATTGCTTTACTTGTCTGCATTATAATATATTTTACCATATATATTGATAACATGTCATATAGAATAGGGAGTGCTGCTCATATTAAAATTGTTCACGCATGTCTTTTAAAATAAAACCTTGATTTCAAAAGATTGAGTGGGAAAAGGTTTTCGAAGAGAGGACCTAAGGCCTCCATCGTTGATCCATATGAAGAACATGGTGGTCCCAACCCCTAGGAAGGGATTTCTATCATGTACCAGATTGGATCTCTGAGAGGATAAGGTATTTTAGCATGATTTATGGTTGCACACCCCTAGGTGGTGATTATAAATCATGGATAAAATATTAAAACGATGGTTATACACTCATGTTAATTTTATTATTAACCTCCCCTAGGAGCTCTGTTAATAAAATTAATGGCCAAAGAAACGATTATTAATATATGCTGGATCACACGGGTCCTGGATGGCATATATTAATTAGGAGGGGATCCGTGTTCCTGATTGAATTTGGCATGACTCCCCTAGGAGCTTGTTGAATTCTGAGTTAGGAATTATCATTGTAAGGTTGTGATATTTTCAAGGTTTTGACTCATAAACACATTTGTATGTTTTTACATGGTAGTGTTGTCTTACTAAATTATTATAAAATGTTTGCTTATGTTTGGTATATGATTCTTTATTATAGATTAAAAATGTCTAAAAACGCTTTATCTTCAATACTTGACAAAAACCTATTAACCGGGGAGAATTATAATGATTGAAAACGAAACCTGGATATCGTCCTTTCCTTTCAGAAACTAAAATTTGTGCTGACAACCCCTTGTCCTCCCGAGCCTACGGGAGACTTAACTAATGAGCAATTCCAAGCGTACGATCGCTGGAAAGATGCAAATGATCAGGCCCGCTGCTATGTTATGGCTAGCATGAATAACGTGTTGCAGGCTCAACATCAAGATTATGAGACTGCTAAGCAGATCTTGGACAATCTTGAAGATATGTTCAGAGGCCAAGCCATAACAAAGAGGCAAGAGGCACTTCGAAAACTTCTTAACTGTAAACAGAGGCTGGGGACATCTGTAAAGGAGCACATAATGTTGGTCATGGGTTACCTCGCTGAGGCACAAACCCATGGAGCCGACATCGATGCTGAAACTCAGATGACTATAGTCTTTGAGACTCTATCAAAGGAGTTTATTCTGTTTAGAGCTACATTAAATTTAAGCAGTAGACGATATATGACCTTAACAGAATTAATGAAATAGTTACAGGAGTTCGAACCGCTGATCAGGTAGTCTCCTGCTGGTGGAGAGGCCAATTTGGTAGCTACTTCTGGTTCCAATCCCAATTCTGGGAATGGAAAGAAACAACAGGCCAAGGTCGAAAAGTCTTCTATTCCTGCTAACAACAAGAGCAAGAAGAATAAGAAGAACCCAAAGAAGCTTAAGTGCTTCTTTTGTGGAAAAGTCGGGCGCATAAAGAAGCATTGCAAGGACTTCCTTTCCAAAGGAGGTAGGTGTGATCTTCTGTATTTAGAAACTTGTTTGGTTGAGGAATCCAATGACATTTGGGTCATAGATTCTGGAGCAACTAATCATGTTTGTGTTTCTCTGCAGGGGTTCAAAGAAATAAGAAGTCTGCTTCATGAAGACTTCACGCTTCGGATGGGCGATGGATCCTTGGTCTCAACAGAAGCAGTGGGAGAGGTCCATCTTTACTTTGATAATTATATGAATTTAATTTTGCAAAATTGTTTTTATGTTCCTAAATTCAAAAGGAATTTAATTTCTGTAGCTTGTTTATTTAAAGACTCTTATTTAGTTTCTTTTAATAATAAAGTGGTGATTCGTAAAAATAAATCTTTTATTTGTTCTGGATGGATGCAAAATAATCTATATTTTAACAAACCTAAGATGGACTTACTGCTTAATGTTGGGATGAATGATAATAACTCTAAAAGATCTAAAACTTCTCATTCTAATAAGACTTATCTTTGGCATTTGCGCCTTGGTCATATTAACTTGAATAGGATTCAAAGGCTGGTAAGGGATGGACCTTTAAGTCACTTAAAGGTAGAATCTATACCTCAATGTGAATCTTGTTTGGAGGGTAAAATGACCAAAAGACCATTTGGGTCTAAGGGCAATAGGGCCGAAGGGGTTCTAGAACTTGTGCATAGTGATGTTTGCGGACCGATTAACATCCGGGCACGAGGAGGGTATGAGTATTTCGTCACTTTTATTGATGACTACTCAAGGTATGGGTATGTGTACCTGATGCACCACAAAAGCGAAACTTTTGACAAGTTCAGGGAGTTTCGGGCTAAAGTGGAAAAACAATTGGGTAGACCCATAAAGGCACTTTGATCTGATCGAGATGGAGAATACCTTTCTGATGAGTTTCTGGGACACTTATTAGAAAATGGGATTTTATCCCATTTGACTGCGCCGGGCACTTCGCAGCATAATGGCATAGCGGAGAGAAGAAATAGGACTTTATTGGACATGGTTAGGTCCATGATGAGTTATTCATCATTGCCTTTATCCTTTTGGGGATATGCACTACAAACTGCATGTTATCTTTTGAACAATGTGCCTTCAAAATCGATCCCTAAAACTCCTCACGAGTTGTGGACGGGAAGGAAGACATCCTTAAACCATATTCATATATAGGGATGTCCGGTTCTTGTCCTATTTAAGGATGCGAATAAGTTGGAAGCACGTTCAGAAGTTTGCATGTTTGTAGGATATCCAAAAGGGACTAAAGGGGGTTATTTCTATAACCCAAAGGAAAATAAAGTCGTGGTTTCAACTAATGCAACTTTTCTTGAGAGTTACATGGATGACTTTAAGCCTTGAAGCAAAGTGGTGCTTGAGGAATTAAGAGTGATCCGATCACTCTGGAGGTTCCAAATGAAACCGTTTCGATCAGTGTAGAAAAACCAAACGAACCTGAACAACAACCTAAGGGACTTCAGTGTAGTGGGAAGATCAGGCGTCAACTCGAGAGGTATATGTTCAATAGGGAGGCCTTCTTAGCTGAACCGGATGAACATGACAGGGATCCTTACACTTACGCAGAGGCTATGGAGGAGGTTGATTCAAAACTTTGGACAGAGGCCATGAACACAGAGATGAAGTCTATGGAGACTAATCAGGTCTGGGAGCTTGTGGATCTTCCCCAAGGGGTAAAACCCATAGGGTGTAAGTGGATCTACAAGAGGAAAAGAGGAGTGGGTGGAAAGGTCGAAACCTTTAAGGCTAGGTTGGTAGCTAAGGGTTATACCCAAAAGGAAGGAATCGATTACGAGGAAACCTTTTCGCCTGTAGCCATACTTAAGTCCATTCAGATTCTTTTGTCCATAGCTGTCGCTCTCGATTACGAGATTTGACAGATGGATGTTAAGACGACTTTTCTAAATGGCTATCTTGATGAGTCTATTTATATGGTACAACCAGACGGGTTCAAGGTTAAGGGTCAAGAGTGTAAGGTTTGTAAGTTGCTAAAGTCAATTTATGGACTTAAGCAAGCTTCCCATTCTTGGAACATAAGATTTGATCAAGTGATCAAGACTTATGGGTTCTCACAAAATGTGGATGAGCCATGCGTTTACAAACACATTAAGGAGGGGAAGGTGGTTTTTCTACTGCTCTATGTGGATGACATTTTGCTAATTGGCAATGACATTGGGGCATTGTCATCGGTCAAATTATGGTTGACCAAGTAGTTTGACATGAAGGACTTGGGTGAGGCTAATTTTGTTTTCGGTATTCAGATCTTTCGAGATAGGAATAACAAAATGATAGCTTTGTCACAAGCCAGCTACATAGATAAAATTTTGAGGAGGTATGCAATGCAGGATTCTAAGAAAGGTGGGTAACCATCTAGGTCTGGAATTACTCTTTCTAAGAAAGACTCTCCAAAGTCTAGTGAAGAGAGAGAATACATGAAGAAGGTGCCTTATGCTTCGGCAGTGGGTAGTCTCATGTATGCCATGCTTTGCACAAAACTAGATATTTGTTATACGGTCGGGATTGTAAGTCGATTTTAGGCGGATCTAGGACCGAATCGTTGGGTTGCGGTTAAGCATATTTCAACTACCTGAGAAGGACTCGAGGGTATATGCTTGTATATTCGGGTGAGGACTTAACTCCTCTAGGATATACTGACTCAGATTTTCAATCATGTCTAGATTCTAGGAAATCGACTTCGGGTTTTGTGTTTACTCTAGGCGACAGTGCCATCAGTTGAAGAAGTGTGAAACACGAATGCACTTCAGATTCAACGATGGAGGCCGAGTATGTGGCAGCTAGTGATGCTTCCAAAGAAACAGTGTGGCTCTGCAAGTTCCTTGGGGATCTTGAGGCAGTTCCTGGTATGGATAATGCGGTATCACTGTACTGTGATAATAGTGCGGCGGTAGCTAATGCTAAGGAACCAAGATTTCACAAGAAGAGTAAGCATATTGATCGAAAGTATCATGTGATAAAGGACTTCATCGAGGGCGGGCATGTCAAGGTGTGCAAAATCACGTCAGAGGACAATTTAGCTGATCCATTCACGAAGACACTTACTGGGAGAGTCTTCGAGAGGCATGTGGAAGCTATGGGGATGCCAGATTTGTCATATTTACTCACTTAGTGCAAGTGGGAGATTGTTAGACATGTATGCCCTAAGGAGTAAAAATGTAATGAGTTTTTGGAGACATTTTTATCAATAAAGAATTCATTTATTATTTATATATCAAATCTTTTCCTCTTTACGTTCATATTTGTTGAATGTTTGATAAGCAAACAATAGTCTGAGACTGTCGGTCTAAACCTTTAAGAATTGGGCATATGATGGACAGATTATGTAGAAGTCACGACTCTTAAGGTGACGGTCTAAATCATAAGTTTCGCTATCGAGGGAATAAAGTTGGGCGCTTTATTCATGTAAAGATTGTTATGTTGACTATATCCTTATTGGGAGATGGTTTGTCTTGACCATCAGAGGTGGACACCGTGAATAGAAACATTGGCACGTTGTCATAGGTGACGATGAGTTGGATCGAGACATAAAGTGAATTGATTTGGCTTAATAATTCTGTCTTGGCAAATTGATTCACTTTAGACAATTATTTGTATTGCATCTTAATCCTAAGATGACTAGTGGGGCCGTTGTCTTGACTTGTGTCTTTTGATGTGCCAAAGGGTGACACCCACATCTTAATAGTGGTATGCATGCCGGTACATTAGAGGCATGACTCTTGATGACGTAGACCTGTTATTCATAGATATGGAATCCATAGCTCCTCTTTAGGAGTAGTAATATCCTCTTATATGTGTTATCTTGTAATTGAAAAACTGGAGCACTCAACCATTTGGATACATAGGTGTAACCGAATGGTATACTGTATTTGGATGGCAAGTTTTCTAATGGTGAGATAATGGAACGTAAGATAAAAATAATCGGGAAGGTAAGACAGAACTTGTCCTTAAGCCGATTATGGATAATCCTATGGGAAAATGATACACTATGATATGTCATGGAGACTTAACTATATGAGCTTCGTAATTCTATAAAGTTCGAGAGTGCAGCTCCAAGCTTTTAGTGGAGTAGCGTTGGAGTTGATAATAATAACATGATATATCTGGGATATTAGGTTTCATAATTATCAGGAACTTGAACTATATAGGTCCATTTGGTCTCCTTTGCTAGCTCACAAAATCTTGTAACGATACAACGTGCTTTTGCAATAATTGGTGACTTATGTCGATTTATTAGATTGGTTGAAAATTTGGAAGAATCAAATAATTCATGTCTGTTTGTCGGTTGAATTAATTTTGTGAACAAAATTAATTCAAGATAAACTTGTTGAATTATTGGGGTCAGATAATTCTTTTTTGTTTATCAGTTGATTTGATTTTGGATAAATTAAATCAAGATAAACTTGTAGAATTATTAGGAATCTATTTATTTTCTTAGAGATTATCTAGATAAAGTTGTTTTAATTAGATAACTTCTCTATTGGGTTATTTGAATTAAAACTGAGGCTTTATCCTATAGAATCTTGAGTGGAAAATAAAAGATTCGTGTGATTTTTATTTCGGCGGTTCGGCATGCTGAACTTAAAGTTCAGCCTGCCTATGAAAAAGTTCGGCCTGCCTATGAGCGAATTAAATATCACGTGTTTTCATGCATTTTTACGCGTATCTTATCCGATATTGACCCGAATTTGATTTCGTTTTGAATTTTTGAGACCTTATCTGATAAGGAATAACCCTAGACCCAACCTCTATAAATAGGGAGTGAGTCTAATGATTTATTCAGATCAATTGAGAGATTAAGAGTGATACTCTCCTAGTGAGAATCTGAAACTCCCTGGGAGCTCATGTTCACAAATCACGAACAATAGCTTTGGGTTCTCTCAATTGGTTGGAAGGAGAGTCACCTTGAGGAAGAGCTATACGTGTGAGCCCACACTCACTCCGATCTTGGATAGATAATAGCAAAGAAGACTAGTTAGTTGAGGCTCTTCTAGAACGTTACTTCTCTACACAGATCTCGAGAGCTTTTTGGCGTATACAAGGTCAGTAAGATCAAGTTAATTTATACATATAGCATGTCAAACTTGTGTTTTGAAAAATACTCTGATTTAAAATTTTTAAAATTCCGCTGTGTATTATTTTTTCAACAATTAGTACATTGTTGATTAATACCAACACTTCATTTAACCACTTAAAAAAAGGATAAGTTTCCTTAAATTCAAAAAACTTCGACCAAGTTACTTAAAAAATCCAAATCCAGAATATATAAGGTTCCATTTGGTAAATGGATTTGAATCAGTGATTTGATTTGAATTATGATTTAAATTATTATCCAAATTGACGTTTGAATGTGCATTTAAGTTTTAATCTGAATATAGAATAAAATTGAAAATTGTATTTAGAAAGGTAGTGAAAAAAACTTTTTGGTTTATTAACAAATCTAATAAAATCTTAATGTTAATGATCTTAAAAAATATGAAATATGGATCTTAATTTATTCTCCTCTTCAGTAGTAACATAATGAAAAAAATTATCTCAATTGGATATCAAATGAAGAAGTTATGATTTTTTTTTTTTACAAATATAAGAGAGAGAATTTCAGCTTTTATTGTAGCAAAGATATTCAAGTATCAAGAGTTTAGAAAAGAGTCGGACCTTTAAAAACTTAAACTCTTCATACTCATTTGTTTCAGATTTTGAGGGAAACAAATACGTATTTAAAGAATTGTTGATACTGAATCCAAATTTGAGTATATTGAATCCGAAGAATATATAAACCAAACGGACCCTAAATTTTCTTACATAAATGTTCCTCTTGTTTGTATAGATAAAACATTTAATCGAAACACATTTTGATTTGGGTGTCTATATTTTAATCTATTCTATTCATCTAGATTAGAGCCCAACTTTGTTTAGTCCCGCTTTCAACTTCGTCCAAGTGTCCCTTCCTTCTTTTTTTATTGATTAATTGATTATCTTGATTCGTAATTAGTTTTAAGCTATTGTGAAGGATGATTAGTTCAGGTATTATTATTTGTAGGGTTATTTACATAAATAATTCTTGAAGAATACGTCTTAATTTAGTCCATGATATTTAGTTTTAGATGTCTAACTACCTCAAATGTCTTTGAAATATCAGGCTTTTGTCCATTTGTTATTAAACTGTCTATTTTAAGATAAAATGTAGATAGAATGTAGTACAAAAATCGCTCCCTAGGGTTTTAAATTAAAAAGAAAAAAAAAAAGCAAATCTAAAAAATGCACCAAAAGGAAAAAAGAAAAAACAAATTTGGGTTTGCCTTTTTTTTAGATCTATTATTTTCTTTTTACATTTTTTTGAAATCTATTAGTCTTTTTACTAATTTGCCTCTCTAACAATCCTTACGAGCCATCTTGGTGCTAGATTTCATTCAAAAATAGTCAACCTACTAGCAGAGAGACAAAAATCGTATATTTCAAACATTTTAGGTTAAATAAACTTCTAAAGCTGAACATCAGGGGACGAATTAAGACGGCCTACACTTTTTAGGGTTATTTGCATTACGAAAACTGTTATTTGAAATGCTGTATTTTTGTTACTGACTTAGAACTTTCCAATATTCGAAAAAGTTGAATTTTTTTTTAACCCCTTCAAGTAGAATCAACAGAGAGAGAGAGAGAGAGAGAGAGAGAGAGAGAGATAGAGGAAGAACGTCGAAAAATGAGATTAGATTAGACACAATGGAGAAATTATTAAGAGAAGAACATAGGAGAAAATATTCAATAATCATTCATTTATAGGAGTCTGAATAAGAATAATAATCAATAAACTATTAAAAGAGAATAAAATCTTATTTCTTTTTAAACTCCAAATAGTATTCAAATTCAAACAAATCCTAGAAATAAACATAAAATAACTTTAAATATATAAAATCCTAAAATAACTGTTGTTCTATAATTTAAAAATCCTAATATTTGATCTTGTTCTGTCTCACCCATGCGAGTAGTCATTCTTGAGCAATTACATGCAGTCTACTGCATTCTGGAATCTGAACAAGCCTTTCAATTCAGTCATTATTGGGCAATTACATGCAGTCGGTAGCATTCTGGAATCTGAAACAAGCCTTTCAAATCACACAAATAATATATGTATTCTATACATGTTTCTATAGCACAATTCAAATGTACATTAACTTGTATATTTTCCCAAGAACAAGGGACACATCACAACTTGGTATTGGGAACATTTCGACTTGTGTTTTGAGTTGTCCTCAAAACTAACTTCACAAGCGTCATATAATAATATTTCTGAGACTAGGACGTATTCTTAGTCTCAAGGCAGGACTTTGCCAGCCACAGCAAGCCTGGATCATTCCTCTTCAACACCAGATACGTTTCTGTCTTTCCCATTGCATCTGACACGGTCTCTTCATTGAAGCCCACCAAAACCAGAAATTCTATGGCAGCTGAACAAAATTTTGCACTCGTTAGCTGTAAAAACATAGCTAGCGAGGAGAAGAGCACAAGACAAAACGAGCTCACAACGAAACCCTCTTTAAAGTCAAAAAAAATTGAGCCTCAAGGATATCCTTTGTAGGCCTGACACATATATTGAGCGCTTACAAAAGTGGAACTCAACGATAGGCAAAATACAAACCTTTGTAGTTAGCAATATTCCTTTGAATTGTTGGATTAGCCTGCAATGAGTCATCCATTAGCTATATGGAAATTTCTTAATGAAATATTCTTTTAACATTTGAAACTAAATTTAGAGATACAGGTAGTGAGAAACCATGGATACAAGGCTTGTACCTTGCGCAGTCTTCTGAATTTCATCTCATCTGGGTGCCCAATCACATTGCTGCCAGCAGATAAACAGACTTTAGTAAAAATTCTATTGTAAACACATCATTTGAGATAAATAATTTATGATCTACTCTCACAAAAATTTCTGGCAATCTCTTCTGATCCTTAAAAGTCGCAATGCAAATTCAAGCAGCTCAATCTTATTAGGGGGAACCAAGTGCTACTAATCACAGGTAGGTAATGAATCTACTTATTATCCGCATATAACATGGTCAATTTGAAAAAGAAG
Source organism: Artocarpus hirsutus (assembly GCA_946598075.1). NCBI lineage: Eukaryota > Viridiplantae > Streptophyta > Magnoliopsida > Rosales > Moraceae > Artocarpus > Artocarpus hirsutus. Next base: position 8,863 of record CAMOHE010046258.1, on the reverse strand, counting down.
AGTTACCTTATTATCTTAATTAGAGTTTGGAACACTCTAGTTGCCCGTGCCGGATCAACCTCAGCTTGCAGCATCTCAATGGCCTTGTGCAAACGACTACAAGCAACTGCAACAGGGTCTTGAATTCTTTGTAATTCCTCATTATCTGGATCTGGTTCCTCAATTTGCATTCCGGACATTTCCAAAGGGTGCACCAACTTATCATCGGGATCGGGTTCTGCCTGAATGATTTCATCTTCCTGAGACTCACCAAGATTGGCTTTTTCATGACCCTTGCTTTGATGAGATTGTCCATTGATTGCTCCACTAATTAAAGACTTATCATCATCAGCTCCCACTGCGTTTCTGTATTCCATATCATCCCCTTTTGCACCCAAGTCATCAGGATCAGGTTCATTTTTATTCTTCTGCGCTTGAGTCTTGGTGTCCAGAGTCCTCCTCTCCTCAGAGTCAAAAGGCACAGGTTCAGCGACAATACAATGCTTCAAACTAGCTTCTAATTCATCAGGATCAGGTTCTCCACAAGACCTTATGGCATCCAACTTACTGTTCATTATTGGGGCAGGTTGGGTTGTCTTGGCTTCAACTAATGGTTGCTCAGATTTCCAAGTCTTTTCTCCCTGAGTATCATCAGGATCAGGCTCAAACTTGTCATCATGATCAGAATGGTCATCGGGGTCAGGTTCATGGTATGTTTCCAAATGAACCTCAGTAAAACTGGCAGCATCAGATCCTTCTTCTGCCACAGGGTTCATTTGAATGGATTCTTCATACTTGTGCACGCCAGAATCATCAGGGTCTGGCTCTTCATGGATATCAGATATCCAAGGACCATTGGCAGATGCATTTACCATACGTTGATAAGCAGCAGCTGTTGAAGCCATACGAGCACTTTCCATCTGATCCGCTATATTTCCTCCAAGCTTCTGGGAGAAATTACTAGTTTCTCCAGCATATAACTCTTCATCATAATACTCTGAATGCTTCAATCCCCTCAAGGTGCGGCTTTTGGATTTTGTCCAATCTAAACTAGCAGCTTCTTGGTTCAACTACAAAAAAAAAAAAAAAAAAAAAAAAAGGTGCACGAAGATGGGGTGTAGCCTAATATAGTGGAAGATTAAACCAGTACACTTGCTCCAAGTCAAAGCTCAACTACAATCAAAACGCAATGTTATTGTTACCTGTCTATCCAATGCAAAGAAGTTTGCATCATGTTCAGAGTATACCATGTGAGCCTGAAATATAGACGAGAACAGTATAAGCTTCCAAAAGACCCTTTTGCCAACATGTGCCAAACGGTAATATATTCCCAAATGCATGTGATACACACAGATCAACTAAATTAAGGTTACCAGTTCATGCAGAAGAGTTTTCTTGATTTTCTCATATTTCCTAAAACCCTTCAGATCATCAGTTCGAAGACGCAGAGATATCTCCTCCCCACGATTCTGCAAAGACAGATACACAGTTGATATGAAGCAGGGAAAAAAAAAACAGCAAATGAAAATTATTCTTGAGGATTTATCTACGATGCTTGTAGAGATCATACCTTGTTAAAGCCAAGAAGGCATTTTGGACTTATGCCCACGTAACCAACAGGGGCCATCTCAGTCATAATTCCCACACGCCAGCGATGCTTTAGGAAAAAATAAATATATAAATAAATGATAAAGAATCAGATTTGAGGTCAGATCAAATAAATAGTAGCATGAAAAAAATACAGAAGGTACCTTGTTCATGATGGCAATAATTCCTGGATCTGCAGCAAGCATGTGCATTCTTTTTAATGCTTCTGAAACAGGAGGATTCAGCTATAGACAAGCAACAGTAAGTTAGTCAACAAAACATTTCAAAAATGTGTAGCTTGATTTTCAATCTATAGATGCATTTTTCAGCAAACAAAGGAAAGCATCCAAAACCTGACTCCAAACTTGCAGTGCCTCAAAGAAATTAAATATACAGTTCTACTTTACATAACTAGAAAGGTAATCGCAATTATAGATTCATGACCATTAATGTTAAGTTATATTTGATATATAATTCCAATGACGTATCAATTTATCCCTTCTCTACCCTACTAAACATCATCCACAGTGAGTACAGCTCTGCACGCATTATTTGAAGGAATCAGAGCCCAGATATCAACAATTTCTGCATGACTTAGACGGAAGCTACATCTAAACAGTTTTCTTAATCTTTCAAAAGTAATGAGTAGTTGTGAAATGACCTAAACAGACAAATATATGCTAACATCATGTTAATTAAACTACATGCAGGAGCATGGTGAAGTTGTCATGGCCAAAGGACATCATATATGTTTCTAATGCTAAGTTACAAATTTGTAAATTATTTTCTAAGCAAAACAGACTCAAGTCAGCATACCTATTATTTACAGACATAGGGAAGCCAAGCAATTTACCCAAAAAAAAAAAAGAAAGAAAAGAAAAGAACATGGGTTTGTCCCTCTATGTGTGTATTCTGTCCCTTCATTTCAAGGAAATTTTTCAAGAACATCCGACCCCGATACAACAATCTAATATACAAGTGCAGTGGAAGTGAAGAAATTCAAATGGACCTCTATTCCTGGCAGTTGAAGTGTGCGAAAGTCACAAAAGGTATAAGGTCCATGTGGAAGTTTAATTGAGAATTGAGGCCTATCTGATATTCGCTGCCCAAGTCTCTTTGCCTCTTCACTGAATCCAGCTATCCTCAAGTTTACCTTTGAGCTTTCTAGAACTTCATCAACCTCATTCTCAGACACTCCCATCATTCTGATAGGTTTACCCTGAAAAAGGAAACATAAAAGTATAACCAGTCTTTTTACGAAAGCTGGATGATAAATCTGTAACAACAACTGTTCTTTCAAAAAGCCGGACGATACATGTCAAAAAAAAAAAACTGCAACCCCATTCATGTTATTGACCAACAACTTATTTTCAATGAGACATTTGACTAACTCACCAGCGTAACTATTTTAGCCAAAGTGACTAAATTTGAATGAATAATAGCCTAGTTTTTATTGCCTTCATATAAACAGAGAAAAAAAAGATATATAACTCTTGCAACAATTCAGTAGTATTCCACAAGATAAATAAACAAAGATTATGGCATAAGGAATTTACAGCAGCTAAACTGCATATATACACAGATCCAATGGCATATTAAGGTTCGTAAGAAAACCCTCATTCAGGTACCTCCCAAATGAATAGTGTTCATTTAAACCCAAAATTTTGACTGTTTAGGCGTCATTTTTTATGATGCTCCAAAGATGAGCAAAAGAATAGAAAATTCCCAACTTTCTACGACATTTTAGGGTCATATAGAATCAGTGTAGTGAAAATTTGCTTCCAAGCACTAAATAATACTAATCAACGATACCTGGGTAATAGAAGTTTCTTCTAAACTCATGCGCTCATGCTCATTTGAGAAAGGAGTTAGCAATTTCGAGCTTTTGTTCGAGGACCGTGGAACAATAAACCGCATGGTATCTGCTTTGACATGAGTTAGGTTTTGCATCTCCTGCCCAAGCTCCTTGAGAGTAGCACTTGGGTTTATCTGTACGCTAAACTTCTTCCCCCTCCATATGATCGAGATGACATGTACGCTCTGAGGACCTTCCATGTTATTCTGCAAAACAAAGCATGAGAAATAGTTTATGGCCATGTTCCATTTGATTTTCTTTAACAATACAACTGAACAAAAAAATTACTGTATCTGGGGGGAAAAATTAAATCTAGCTATAAAGACAAACTAATATATTCAATCCCCCTAAAGAAGGTATAGGCTATTTACAAGTGCATTTGAACGCAATAATCACCAATATAAAACAATTGCTTAACATCTAAAAGCATACTTGAACGCTATAATCATCGATAAGGACGACAAAATCTTAAATGGATCTGGAAAACGTATAGGCAACTTAAGTAGCAGTAATGAGACAAAGTCTATGATCCTCTTCTTATACACACAAACAGATTAGATAATGTCCAATCATTACAAATTAGAACCAAGAGATAAAAGTATCAAACAAACGGCACAAGCACAAATTTAGATGCAGCTTACTAATTATAAGAATCAAAATTGATTACACAAACAAAGAAATATGAATTAAAAAAAAATTAGCAGGTCTTTATGGGAATAAACCAACAAAGATTGCACTCAAAAGGAGCTTTTAAAATGTCCAAACATCATACAATCGTTTCTGCTCTGCCACAATTAGATTTAAAAAGGGTAGATTAAATTAAACCCACATAAAAATTTCTATTTTACTGGTTTGAATAAATCAAGCAAGTCAACACAAAATTCAGCTAAAAGTGCAACTGAAATGGGCTCAAAACCGAGGAAAAATAGGAGAAAAACATATCAGAGAACCAAATTGAAGAATAAATCATAAAAATATGAAGTCAAACGAGAAAATTACTAACTTTTTATATGATTCAAGGCGTAATCTAGGAATAAAAGAAACTTAAATTTGTGATCGACCAACTCGGTTGGGATTGAGGAAAGAATACTCACCTCGTATCGTATAGGACACCGTTATCAATCCAAATAAATACACTCACAGTTTCTTCAGGGAATAAAATTATAATTAAAAACTCTGAGCGGTCAATCTGTCAATGACGCGCACGATAAGAGGTAGCGTATGTTAGATTTAACTCCAGCTTCGTGCTAAATTATTTTCAGACCAGTTATTACGTATGCCCTGTGCACAAGGAGCCAGAGGAATCTAGAAGAAACGACAAAACCTTTTTTTCTTTTATCAATATTATTTTATAATATAAAATGTGTCCTACCGCAGATTAAAATAGAGCCAAATCAATTTACCAAAAACAAAAAAAGAAAAATAGAGCCAAATCAATGAGTTTTATTACTGACAACTTATCGACGGAGACAAAAATAGCGTACATATTGTGTGTCCAACCAAAATTATTGCATCAATTTTGCTGTTTTTTTTTTTCCCTCATGTTTATGAAAGTAATCGGAAAATCTACGACGAAATCGTTAAAATTTCCCTCCATGAAATACGAAATATGTATTTAAATGAGTAGTTTAAACCAGTTTAAATTAAAGAATTGTAGTTTGAAAAAGCTTTATATTAAAAATTTTACTTTGATTTTATATTGTTTACAGTTTAAATAAATAGTTTAAATTATTATTCTAAACATCCTATTAAAAAGATAGAATCAAAGGGTTTGTTGATAGTGTTTTCAAAAAAGATGAAAATGATTTTATTTTGAAAAATAAGAATTTTATAAAAATAATGCTGAGAGTATTTTTAAAAATTTTACCTCAACAAACGTACAAAAATATTTTCAAAAATTCTCAAAATGATACCAAATGAAAACATTCAAAACTCTTCTCTCTCTTATTCTAAAAAGTAAAAATAACAAATAGGGTGTTTGGCAAGTATGATTAGAATTAATTTTTTAGTTCAAAACATTACAGCATGTGATTGCTTTACACTGTAGTAATTTTTTGTTTTTTACTATAACATGTAAGAGTTTTACACTATTCTATAACTAAAAGGTTGGTTCTAACCTTGCTTGCTAAACACCTATAAAACACTTTTTGTATGGTGCATGAATTCACATTCGTCTATCTTATTATTCGTCTCTCTTATTATGAAATTCCAAAAGCAACTTATATGTTTATGAAATCAAACTCAAAACATCCCTTAAGTAATTTAATTTTTGTATGTGATATTTAAAAAAAATAATATCTTCAACAATATTTTGAGTATAATTTTATAGACACATGAAGTGTTTTACGTATTTACATAACAAAAAGGATAAATATAAAGACTCCTCGGTTAAAACTTCTGCCCTTCTTGTCTTCCTTTTATCCTCGTCCACTGCCACCGCTGCTATTCGCTCTTAAGCCCAACCTCTTGAGCTAAGCTACTATGCATTTAGGATTTGTGCGTGGATCCGCGGAGCTAACGTATAGCGAACCGGGATTACGGTGTGGGACACCGGTACGAGTATTGAGGTAAGAATTCTACCCCTCTTCCTTGGTAGCCTTATTTCAAAATGATTTAAGCCAAAAATGGACTTTATCAAATGTTTTCGATGACTGATTGGGAAATGATTTTGTTTAAACATCTTTACAAACGGTTGTTTGAGAAATGTTCATAATGAACTTCATAATGAATATAAATGATTATATCTAGTAAAGAAGAGATTTTGTAAATCAAAGAGATATATATATATATATTTTAGGGCATGATGCCATATCAGAGATCGGGTCGTGTAGTGAATGACCTTGGGGGCAGGTCCCGAAACCCAGCTGGGCCACTACGGTGGTGAGTTATGTATGGTTTGCCCAATAAAGGAAAAACGGTATTCTTTCTGGTTGATTTATTTGAATTATTTCTAGAAGCTTATATTTTATTGAATTTCTCATTTAATTATCTATTTGTTGACGGTTCCAGTTCATTTCTACATGTTTATCTGATTTTAAGGAATTTCTTTTAAAGTTAAGTAATTTCTAAATATAGTCCTACTGAGTCTTTCGCTCATATTTTTATTTGTTTTAAAATCTTAACCCTAGGTGGATATCAACATAGGATTGGAGGGGAGTCCGTTGACCAGACTTACAAACCGTAGAAGAATTTGATAGGTTAAATTACAATTCAAGGCATGTAAGATTTTAACTTCTCTTTTATTCTAGACTGTGGTTGTATCATAATATTGTCAGTACTATATGTGTGTGCACAATATGTGAGCCAGTGGGACTCATACGTGTTCCACCCCATAATTAATTATTTTAATGTTATTTCTATTTGTTTAATTATTACGATGAATCATTTTATTTCTTTAACTTATTCTATTCAAATGATTTTTCAAATTATCACATTTTTACTTATAAATTTGATTCTAAAACCTTGTTTTTAACTAAATCTTCATTTATTTAGCTTAATTAAACTACCACGTCACCTCCCGTACTCTGGGGTGTGACAGCACAATATCCACTACTCCAAAGAGAAGAAAGAAGAAGGAAGGACATGAAGGAGGAAGGACATTGTCTAGGACATGTTTGGAGGTATTCAACTAGAAGGCACATTATAAATAGGGGAAGGAACTTGAAAAAAGGGTGCAGAATTGAGAATATTATGTCATTATATGTAAAAATTGTAATCAGAGTAACTTGGTAAGGATTTTGAGTATGTATCAAAGCTTATATCATTGGTCAATGTAGGCTATTTTAAACCGGACCATTATAAACATTGTCTTCTTTATTTCTTTACTTTTTTTGATATTTTTATGAGTTTGCTATCATTTTGATCCATTTAAATCATGTTCTCAGTTGTGAATTCATTTTCCTGGTTGTGGACAATTTTTTGCCATCAACAAAGAGAAAAAAAATTATAAGAACGCAAAATCTGAAATTTGAAGCAAAAGTGAGCAATTGAAATGAATTGTTGATAAAATAACTTGCAAAGGGTTCAAAGATAGATTTGCACAACTTTGGGCTCTTCTAATATGAGTAGTGTGAGATCTGTGTAGTTGGGATGTAATGTGAAAGAAGGAAGAAAAAGAGAGGTAAGCATAGAGAGAATTACAACTAACTTAAGAAAGAGAGTGGCTGACGAGATCGTCGGTGGTAATGTGAGGAGACATTGATGAGGTACGGGTGAAAGTCACAAAATTTTTCCTTGCTCGGTCGGCCTGCCGGTTTCCCTGGTTCGGCCTGCCAGATGTCCAAGTCCGGTTAGCCAAACATTCCCAGGTTCGGCCTACCGGTCGGATGAATCCGGCCTGCCGAACACGAAGTTTGGCCTGCTGATATGGAAAAATTCTAGAAATTTCCACGCACGGGTCTCGGCATTCCGAATTTCAAATCTTCAAATCCAACTTGTTTTCTCAATTCCCAGGCATGGATAATCATCATAAACAATAGAAAATCATAATAGAACACTTTTTAATGAATTAAAACAAGTTTTAAACAAGATTTTTACAAAAATCTGAAAATAGAAAAAAATAGAGGAAAAATAAAAAATCTCGATTCCAATCCGTTTTTGATGAAATAAAGCTTCAATCCTAGTTAATCCAAGTTACTCTAAGCTAGATCAAAGCTTTTCTAGACTTAGAAACTCTTAAATTTCAAAATGTAAGAAAATTTGAAAAATTGAAAAACTTTTGAATTTTAAAAACTAACCTCGAATCAAAGCTTGAAAACGTTGTTTTTGTTGTTGAATCTTGTTCCCGAGCCTTTAATCTCCTAGCCCGAAGCTTGAAAACGAAATTTGTTTCAAAATTTGGAGAGAGAATGAGAGAGAGAGAGTAAACCGAGAGTGAGAGACGAGAGAGAGGTGAGCGAGAGAGAGGAGAGAGAAAATGAGAGGAAGAGAGAGAGAGTGGGAAAATAAATAGAGAAAAAGAAAAAGCAGTTGTGCAAAACTGTGTACAACAATACATTGTTTTCAAAATCAAATTACTTTATTAAAAATTAAATTAACAATTAAAAATAATTTAAAATAATTAAAAATCACTAAAAGAGTAAATTAACACAAAGTTTCTTAATTTTCACAAAATAATCAAATTAAGTTCAAAACACTCATCATGGCACACTAATTCACCATTTTACACTCTAATACTATTTAATTAACTTTGGGGTGTTACAACTCTCCACCCTTAAAAGAAAATTTCATCCTCGAAATTTACAAATCGATTCAAAAACAAAATAGATGCGGATACATCTCCCGCATACTTGATTCCAATTCCCAAGTGGCTTCATCAACCCCATGATGCTGCCACACGACCTTAACTAACGAGATCTCACGACGACGCAAACTAATTACTTTACGGTCGATGACCTGAATCGGCACTTCTTCGTACGTCGCGTCTTCTTGAATCTGCACATC
>CAMOHE010046257.1:4238-32851 GCA_946598075.1 Artocarpus hirsutus | reverse complement strand
CTGGTTCATCAAGGATAGGTTGATCAAGGACATATTCTTTCCTTTCTTGCTTAAGAACAATTCTCAAGTTTCTGTACTAGTCAAGGAAGTTAGTCCCATTGAGCTTATCCTTCTCAAGGATCGTTCACAGTGACAAGTTAGACATGGTGTTTGATGCCATTATCTACAACAAATATATACATAGAGTACTTAGCATTTTATTAAACAATTTTTAACGAGGCATAATTTAGATCCTACTAATTTTATCAAATCAATAACCCTCAATATTAATTTGGCAATCACAACAATTGTAATTTTAGTGGGCCAAGATCCATATTTCACTCACTTTAAGTAAGCTTTGACTTATCACCTAAAGTATGGTTATTTAGGTAGGTAAAAGTTTACCAATTACATCTTATGTAACTCTTGGATAAATATGGGATTTGACATCACTTGTCCCGGAAAATTAAAATCCCATCTAATGCCCTAGGTCCAAAACCATTTTGATAACCTAGTTAAGTCTAACCATTTCAAACATATGGATATCACTATTATCCATCATGTCCTACCTAAATGGCTTAACACACCCTGCTTTGGCAGAACCTATGTTTAGCAATCCAAGTCTTGACAAGTGTTGAATTATGAGAGGCATTTTAATGACTTAATATTAAGTGAGGGTTCTACTTTAATTTTATTTTTTTGTTTATTATTATGGCACATCACATACATAGCATCATATATACAGCATCACATACATAGTATAATAATAACACAATAAGCATGTCATAGCATGGCCCAAATCTATATTGATCTTCATAAGCCAATATAAAGGTTAATGGTCAATCCTAGGTAATCTTCATCTACATGGATTTCCTTAGATTGCCACAAACGGACTCCATCTTGAGCATCCATCTTGAACCCCCATCTATCTTTATTTTGGGCTTTGATTTTACATTACAAATTGCAATCTAAACTATTCTATTTCTACTAAATAAATAAATAGTTTACAACAAATTGAAAAACGACACGCAAGCCGTATTTAAAATTACAAACCCAAAATAAAATTAAATAAAACCTGCCAATCACATTGGTATAAAAGGGTCATGCTATGCACCATGCAATTCACACTAAACACATAAACATGATAATATAATTTCATTAAAATTAAATTTTTATTATTACCAAGACAATATATGTGACGAAACAATTCGAGGTCAGGGGGCAGCACCCCCGAAAGGTAAATGATTTACTTTACTTGTTTGAATGAGTTGCTGCTTAAATCCATTAATTTTAATTAATTAGATTACCTAATCTGTTCATAACAGAATTAATTAATCTCTGTTTAACACTTAAACAGATCCATGAAATTTATTGATTTGTTCTAAACCGATCATCCTTATTTAACGATTAACAGACCCTATGATACATATTAATTTGTTCAAAACAGGTTATCACTATTTAACATTTAAACAGTTCGCAACCTTAATAAAACTGAAACCAGATTTACAGTATATCGTTTAATCATCTTAAAATAGAATGCTAGATTCTTGTTAAATTGTAATATTAATCAAATTAACAACAATAGGTTACAAGAAACAGTAAACGTCTTAATCAAATTAACACGATAAAAACGTTTAATCAAATAAAACTTCAAACACGTTAATCTAATTAATGTATAAATCGTATCCATACATATCACATATACATAGAACCATGTAAAATCAATTTAATCAAATTCACAAATGGCTCTAATACCACTATTGGGTTTTGTTGGATTTTGTGATTCAAATAAGCAACAAAAAATTAAAATTAATTCCCACAAAACTCTCATAGGATCTATACAATTCGATTAGATTGATAAAAAAGTCATTGAATCTTATCAGGATGACAAAATGGGCAAGATTTCTAGAAGGAAGAAAACGGGTTCACTCTAGTGACACCCTAACTCGAGCTTTTCATATTTAGGATCAGATTCAGACGTTGTTACTCAGAGCAACGCTCTCTACAGGTATCCACACAAACAGACTCTCTCAAAAACAAATTGGTGTGCTAGCATCCTCTCCTTACGGTAAATGACTCTCTCCCAAATTTTAGGGTTTTTTAATTTCTCGTCTTTTAGAATAAGAGAACGCCTTCTTTTTCTTAATTTGGCTAGAAACTCTAAAATAGATATATATATATATATATATATCTATTGACTTCAAGATAGAGTCAAATTTTAACTCAGGTAAACTGTAATTCGAATATGATTCAGAGAATCTAGATAATGTTTGTAATTCGAATATGATTCAGAGAATCTAGATAATGTCAGTAATTCAAATATGATTCAAAGAATCTAGATAATGTCAAATTCTATGAACCTAGACATATCTAGTACATTGAATCTGGACATTATCAGGTCCATTGAACCAAAACACAGTAAACCCAAAATTTGTTTTTGGTCTGTTCTAAGTGTGCGACCCTGTAGGTTCATATAATGTTGGTAGTGGGCTTGAAATTTTGTTTCTGGCTCACAAATCATAAGCGGCCTCTCGTAAGACATTATGATTACCCAAGTTATGCGAATGTCAATAATCCGACATAACTTAATCCACAATAAGTATTAAAGTGCTTTTGTCACTAGATACCTTGATTGAACATAAGGCATGGTTTATGTCATCCTTATACTATTCAATCATATTATTTCTCGATCTTAAGTAGATTGATATTAATAACCCTTATCAATTCATTCTAGTATGGCCATACATTTTACTTGAGTATAACTTATCGAAGGGCCCATAGATATCTTTCTCATAATAAATAAGAGACAAATTCCTTATTAATCAGTCACATTCCTCACATGATTCACTCTATATCTAACAACAATCCATTCCATCATCTTCTTAAAGATAATATTAGATTGTGTCAAAATATAGAATTTGTCATGTAGGAAACCATGGTGATTTCAGGTTAGAGGACTAGGATAATACTATTGTGATGAGAATCACTTATGACCATTATCTATTCAGTATTCTCATAACGGGTCGATCCAATATATCATTTTTCAAATATGTATCTATGAGTTGACTTAGTATCTCGTACACATGATTAGTAAAACATAATCATCGATCAAACTTCATACTAGTCTTCATTCATTATTATCCTAATAATAATTACTGACTAGGGATAATTAGAATAGAATTCAATTTTTACCTAAGAGTTTTACTATCAAGTCACATACTTAATGATCTTAGGCAGAATTAACTATTCATGTAATTAGAATAAAAGATAATGAAAATGCCTCTTTATTAATAAAATGCAAATGTAACAAAGTCAATACATGGTCATTACATAATTGGCCTAGGGCACATCACTAACAAATAGAGCCTTAGTCTTAGCTGAAGCAATGGGAGACATCCATCTACATTTTGATAATTATAGGAATTTAATTTTACGAGATCGTTTTTATATTCCTAAATTTAAGAGGAATTTAATTTCTATAGCTTGTTTATTTAAAGACTCCTATTTGGTTTTTTTAATAATAAAGTAGTGATTCATAAAAATAAATCCTTTATCTGTTCTGGATGGATACAAAATAATCTATATTTTATCAAACCTAAGATGTACTTACTGCTTAATGCTGAGATTGATGATAATAACTCTAAAAGACTTAAAACTTCTCACTCTAATAAGACTTATCTTTGGCATTCCCTACTTGGTCATATTAACTTGAATATGATATAAAGGTTGGTAAGGGGTGGACCTTTAAGTCACTTAAAGGTGGAATCTATACCACATTGTGAATCTTGTTTGGAGGGTAAAATGACCAAAAAGCCATTCGGGTCTAAGGACAATAGGGCCGAAAGGGTTCTAAAACTTGTGTATAGTGATGTTTCTAAATCGATGAACATCCGAGCACGAGGAGGATATGAGTACTTCGTCACTTTTATTGACGATTATCAAAGAATGGGCATGTCTACCTGATGCACCACAAAAGCAAAACTTATGACAAGTTCAAGGAGTTTTGGGTTGAAGTGGAAAAGAAATTGGATAGACCTCATAAAGGCACTTTGATCCGATCGAGGTGGTGCATACCTTTCTAATAAGTTCTTGGAACACTTATTAGACAATAGAATTTTCCCATTTGACTGCGCTGAGCACTCCACAGCAGAATAGCGTAGTTAAGAGAAGCAATAGGACTTTATTGGACATGGTCAAGTCCATGATGAGTGACTCACCATTGCCTTTGTCTTTTTGGGGATATACACTATAAACCACATGTTATCTTCTCAACAATGCGCTTTGGAATGTTCTTCTTTACACAGATTCGAGCTTACTTTGGTATACAAATGGTTAGTAAGATCTATCATTAATTTATATATATAACATGTCTTACTTGTGTTTTAGAAAATATTCTGATTTAAAAATATTTAAAATTTTGCTATGTACTTGTTTTCGAACAATTGATATCAGAGTCATGGTTTTCTATGTAAATTTTTTAGTTTGTGATCATGCTATATATATAGATTATTTGATCTTTTTCTCTCATATGCTTAAATTTAATTTTTCTAGAGAGTTGGCATTTTAAGGTTTATTTGTAATTAAATATTGTCATGAGATTTTATGGTGAATGTTTATTAATTAAGTATAGTTGATTAAATTATTATTTAATTAATTATTAATTAATTAATTTATGCTGGTTATAGTTCTTTAGAGGTTAGAATATATATCTAGGTTTTTCATATAATTAGATGGTGGTCTATCATCACCGTCTAAGAATTATTATTCTAATTTTAATAATCATTCGAAGTGAAGTTGATCTAGAAGATGGAGATTATAGGAGTTCTATTGTTTTTCTTAAGTTTCTAAAAGTTTTATGTTTTGGAATTGTTAAAAATAAGGATTAAAAATTGCTTAAAATCTATTTTCTGGAAAAACGTGAATTCAACTTAATAGGTAGGCCGAACCCTCAGGCTTGGCAAGTCGATGGTCGTAGTCCAGTAGGCCAAACTTCTAGCTCAATAGGCTGTCTATGGGGTAGAATTCTGTTAGCTTTGGCGATGGGCCTAACCTTTAGGTTCGATAAGCTGATCGACAAACCAGCAGGCCAATAGAGAGCAAAATTTTTCCAAAAAAGGTACATTTTTTGATGTAGTTTTGATTTTATTTTTTAGACAATTTTGAAAAACATAAATTTTTATGATAACCAAAAAAATAAAGCATTTGATCTATAAGGGATTCATGAATTTTAGATGAATGCCACATGAAGAAGGATATAACTTGAAGATACAAAAATAAAGAATCAATAACATGTTTTGATTGATCTTTTGTAATTTTTATTTTCTTTTCTTTAGGATGGAACCATGATATTATGACTGTTTATTTATTATATTTTGCTTGTGGCCTTACATATTGCTTTACTTGTCTGCATTATAATATGATTTTCCATGTATGTTGATAACATGCTATGTAGAATAAGGAGTGCTGTTTATTAAAAATTGTTCATACATGTTAACATAAAACCTTGACTTTTAAAATATTAAGTGGAAGAAGGTTTTCGAAGGGAGGGCTTACGACCTTCATCGTTGGTCCATAGGTAGCACACATTAGTTTCGACCCTTAGGAAAGGATTTCATCATGTGCCAGGTTAGATCTCCGAAGGGATAATTTATTTTAGCATGATTTATCATTGTACACCCCTAAGTGGTTATTATAAACCATTTATAAAATAGTTAAAACGATGGTTATACACTCAAGATTAAGTTTATTATTAACCTCCCCTAAGAGCTTTGTTGATGAAATTCATGGCCTAAGAAAACAATTATTAGTATATGTTAGATCAGATGTGTCCTAAATGGCAAAAATTAATCGGCGGAGATTTGTGTTCCTAATTGAATTTAGCAAGTCTCCCCTAGACGGCTTGTTGAATTCTGAGTTAGGAATTATCATTGTAAGATTGTAATTTTTTCAAGGTTTTGACACGTAAACACAATTGAATGTTTACTTGTTTGTGTTATCTTACTAAAACTGTTATGGAATGTTTTGCTTATATTAGTGTATGAATACTTACTGTAGATTAAAATGTCCAAAAACTCTTTATCTTTGATACTCGATAAAAACCAATTAACTAGAGAGAATTATAATGATTGGAAAAAAAACCTAAGTATCGTCCCATCCTTTAAGAAACTGAAATTTGTGCTGACAACACCGTGTGCTTCCGAACCTACCAGAAACCCACTAATAAGCAAATCCAAGCATATGATCGCTGGAAAGATGCTAACGAGCAGGTTCACTGTTATGTTATGGCTAGTATGAATAACGCGCTGTAGGCTCAACATGAAGATTATGAGACTGTGAAGCAGATCTTAGATAATCTTAAAGACATGTTTGGAGGCCAAGCCCTAACAAAATGGCAAGGGCTCTTCAGAAACTTTTGAACTACAAACAAAGACCGAGGACTCTTGTGAAGGAGCATATGATATTGGTCATGGGTTACCTCGTTGAGGCACAAAACCATGGAGCTAATCTTAATGTTGAGTCATAGATGACTATGGTCTTTAAGACTCTGTCTAATGAATTTACATGTTTATACCTTCATATAATCTATGCAATAGATTGCACGTGACCTTGATGGAGCTAATGAAGCAGTTACAGGAGTTTGAAAATCTATTCAAGAAAACTCCTGTGGGTGGTGAAACCAACTTGGCAGTTACATCTAGTTCCAATCCTAATCTAGGGAATTGAAGTAAGTGACGGGCTAAGAATTGGAAGTTTTCCATTCTTGTAAATGGCAAGAATAAAAAGAAGAAAAAAAAAATCCAAAGAAGCTAAAGTGCTTTGTCTGTAAGAAAGTTGGGAACATCAAGAAGAATTGCAAGAACTTCCTTTCTTGAGGAGGGGTTCAAAGAAATGAGAAGGCTGCTACATGAGGACATCACATTACGAATGGCGATGGATTCTTGGTGTTGGCTGAATCAATGGGAGACGTCTATCTTTATTTTGATAATTATAAGATTTTAGTTTTGAAAGATTGTTTTTATGTTCCTAGACTTAAAAAAGAATTTGATATCAGTAGTTTGTTTATTTAAAGATTATTATTCAATTTTTTTTAATAATAAAGTGGTGTTTCATCAAAACAAATCTTTTATCTGTGATAGATGGATGCAAAACAATTTATATTTTGTCAAACCTAATATGGACATACTACTTAACATTGAGGTTAATGATAATTACTCTAAAAGACTTAAGACTTCTCACTCTGATAAGACTTATCTTTGACATTTGCAATTAAGTCATATTAGCCTGAATATGATTCAAATGTTAGTAAATGATGGATCTTTAAGTCACTTAGAAGTAAAATCTACACCATAATCTGAATCTTGTTTGGAGGAAAAAATGGCTGAAAGACCATTTAGGTCTAAGGGCAATAGGACTAAAGGGGTTTCAGAACTTGTGCATAGTGATGTTTGTGGTCCCATGAACATCAGAGCGTAAGGAGGGTATGAGTTCTTTGTCACTTTTATTGACGATTACTCGAGGTATGGGTATGTCCACCTAATGCATCATAAAAGCTAAACTTTTAACAAGTTTAAGAAGCTTTAGGCTGAAGTGGAAAGACAATTAGGTAAAGTTATAAAGGCACTTCAATCCAATCGAGGTGGTAAATACCTCTCGGATTAGCTCTTGGAATGTGTATTGGAGAATGAGATTTTATCCCATTTAACTATGCTGAGCACTTTATAGCAAAATGGCATAGCTGAGAGAATAAATAAGACTTTGTTGGACATGGTCAAGTCCATGATGAGTTATTCGACATTACCTTTATCCTTTTGGGGTTATGCACTACAAATCACATGTTATCTTTTGAACAATTTGCCTTCAAAATCTGTTCCTAAAACTCCTCATGAGTTGTGGACGGGTAGGAAGACATCTTTAATCCATATTTGCATATGGGGATGTCAGGCTCATGTCCTGTATAAGGAAGCAAACAAGTTGCAAGATCGTTTAGAAGTTTACGTGTTCATAGGATATCCAAAAGGGACCAAAGGAGGTTATTTCTATATCCCAAAAGAAAATAAAGTCGTAGTTTCAACAAATACAACATTCGTTGAAGAAAGTTACATGAACGACTTTAAGCATCGAAGTAAAGTGGTACTCGAGAAGTTGGCGAGTGATTCGATCACTCCTGGGGTTCCGGTTGAAGCCAATCCGATCAATGTAGAAAAACTAACCGAACAACAACCTAAGGGGCTTCAGCGTGGTAAGAGGATCAGGTGTCAACCCGAGAGGTATATGTTCAATGGTGAAGCCTATTTGGCTAAACTAGTTTAACATGACTGGGATCCTTACACTTATGCAAAGGCTATAAAGGATGTTAATTTAGTGCTTTGGACGGAAGCCATAAACACTAAGATGAAGACTATGGAGACTAATTAGGTCTAAGAACTTATGGATCTTCCCGAAGGGGTGAAACCTATAGGGTATAAATGGATCTATAAGAGAGAAGGAAGAGTAGATAGGAAATTCAAAACCTATAAGGCTAGACTGGCAGCTAAGGGATACAAGCAAAATGATGGAATCAATTATATGGAAACCTTTTCGCCTATAGCCACGCTTACGTCCATCTGCATTCTCTTATCCATTGTTGCCTTTCTAGACTACGAGATTTAGCAGATGATGTTAAGATGGCCTTTCTAAATGGTTATCTTAATGAGTTTGTATATATGGTGTAGCAAGATAGGTTCAAGGATAAGGGTCAAGTAGGGCTGTTAATTTCAGACCCGACACGATGACACAATACGAAAACGACACAAGATAAATCGGTTTACACTGGACGTTTATTAAATGGGCCATAAATGGGTTGGCATGAATAACCTAAAAATAAACGGGTTAGATTCGTACGAGCATGTTTAACATGTTTTAATACATTTAATTAAACATGCCGTAAACATATCGACATTGTTGAGGGTGAGTTCGGCGCCACCATTGAAGAGCCGAACTCTGAGTGGTCGGCACAACAGCTCGACAAAGGTACGTGGAGCTCATATATGACCCCGATCATGCTCGGTGTATTGTCTGAGATGCTCCTTAGGGCTCCTCCATGCCGCACCTCCTCAAAGTGCCTCCTCGAACTCAACATCAGATCGAGTCAGACCATCGTCCCTCTTAAGTAGTTTGCTACTCACTATCACAGGCCCACAAGTGGCAAATAACTCACCGTCGGATGCGAGCTCATCTACCGGCGGACGGATGCGACACTTGTCACTTGTCATCTGACACGTCCTGATGTGACACCCGAGTTGTGGGCGAAACCCACCTAACACCTGGTCCAAGTGGTGACCTATAAATAGGATGCATTTATTGCGTTCGAGCAAGCAATCTCCTTCCCAACGAACTAGTTCCCGACCACTGCCGAGCACCCCCTACCTTGAGCATCAGAGAGTCCTTGTCTTATTTAATGACTAACCCATCACCAAGGCGACCCTCCTCTTATTGCAAGCTGAATAAACCAAGCAGAGGCGAATAGGGAAGAGCTAAGCACCGTGCGCAGCCGCTCGTGGTGTTGGTACGACGCTGGATCACGGTAAGCATCAACATTTTGGCGTTAGAAGGAGGGCCCGTTGCGCCTTTCAATTTGAACATTAAGCGTAGGCATTCTTCAGTTCATAATGGTTACTCGAGGAAATGCCCGCGACGAAGCTGCCCGACGGGAGGGGTCGGGAGACCAACGAAACCGCCAGAATACTGGCCGACCAAGGGGCCGCCCACGAGCTACAACATCTAGGTCCGGTGGCTAAGGAAGCGCGGCGTGAGCTGAGCAAATGCCAAACCCGATAGCACAGGACCCTATCGGGAACTCGCCAATGCAGTTCGGATCCTCACTTAATAGCTTGCTCAGCATGCGCAATACCAGGCTGGCCCCGGCCTCCTTCCTCTAGCCCTGGCTGACCAGGCTGGATGTCGAGCAGGATGGGAGATCGGCCCTGCTGGCGAAGCAGACTCCGGCCACACCTGAGGCTCTACGCGAGCCATCTCAGCCAACAATAGACTCGTCTAGGAGGGCTGAATCAGCCTGCAAGCGCGCGCGGCCGCCGTCACCCCAAGGCTCCCAGGCCTCGGTTTTCAATAGGCTTAGGCACCGAGGAATACCACGAGGCGAGGAACCCAAGGCTGGTGACCGGGCCAAGGGCGGAGTACCCTACCGGGTCGAACTGCCCGAGGACACAAATAGCCGTCAACTCCGTGAACTGCAGCGACAAATTGATGAAATCTGCAACAACCGGTTCAATCTAGAAGACACAGGAGCTTCGAAACCTCCGTTCCCAAACGTGATTATGTGAGCCTTTATGCCACCCAAGTTCAAGGTTCCGTAAATCAAGGCCTACGATGGAACCACTGACGTCCGACGAACATGTTGAGCTCTTTCGAGGGCACATGCTTCTTCAGAATGCCAGCGACATGGCTATGTGTAAAGCTTTTTCGCTGACCCTCACTGGCCCGGCTCGAAAATGGTTCAGACTGTTGGAGCCGGGGTCCGTTTCTTCTTTCCGGCAGCTTGCTGACGCTTTCTCTTCAGCATTTTCGACCACAAAAACCAAAAGAAAGGAGATTACCTACTTGTATACTGTCAAGCAAGGGGATGGCAGCGTGCGGGATTATATCAACAGGTTTACTCGAGCAGTGCTCGAGGTGAAGCATGTTGAAGACGAGACCCTTAAGCACATTTTTGTAGGGGGTCTCCGAGACAAGAAGCTCATCTGGTCTCTTGCGTTCGAGCAACCGAGCACGTTTTCACAGATGCTCGGTTACGCATAGAGGCACGCGGACGCCTCAGAGTATATAAAGAGCCGTAGTGATGAGGCCGACACCATAGGCATGAAGAAGAGTAAGAAGCAAAAAGCTGCCGAGCATGGGGCCATCGAGAAGAAAAGAAAAAGCAGAAAAAAGAGAAGCCCAAGAAGCCAAAAACCCCAATAGGGAAATTCCAGAGCTACACCCCGTTGGTGGCGATGGTCGACGAGGTATACGCCCAGGTGAGCAGGAAGAACCTGTTGGTCCCCCCACCTTGACTCAAGGGTAGCAAGGTGAAGCGCGATCAAAGGAAGTATTGCGAGTTCCACAAGGACATGGGGCACACCACCCGAGATTGCATACAGCTCAAGGACCAGATCGAGAGGCTAGTCCGAGGAGAACACTTAAGGGAGTTCGTGGAGCGGGTCATAACACCGGCCACCAACGCCGGTAGAAACGCATCGTCGAGCCGAGAAGCTCAGAACCGCTGATGCAAGGAAGGTGGGAACACCCTAACCCCCAAACATTGTTCACACGATATTCGACGAGCCTGTCACCGGGGACACCTCAAGTAGTAGACGGGCGTACGTCCGAGAAGCTCGGCTAGTGGAGCGCGGTGAATTTATCAACATGTCCAAGCATATAAATAAAATTTGCCGCCAACAAGACACCCCCATCACCTTCACCTTCACTGAGGAGGAGGCCGACAAGTTAATTCACCCGCACAATGATGCGCTCGTTTGTGAGCTGCATGTTGCTAATAACATAGTGTGTCGCATCCTCGTCGACAACAGTAGCTCGACCGACATCTTGTTCAAACAAGCCTTCGACAAGATGAAGATCGTCAATGTTACAGTCGCCCCGATGCAGACTCCTCTATATGGCTTCACCGACGAATGTGTCCGAGCAGTGGGAAAGGTTGCACTGCCAATGACTGATCACACTCGGATCTATGCCGGTGTCCCTGGCAATCCTTGCGACCCTTCGCCTCCCACCGTCTCGGGACGCCTCTTGGTGTTCCTTCTTGAGCCGACCTCACCTGCTCGGCATAGTCCACCCGACCAGACACCGACCAGATGAACTGGGAGGCTATTGTTGAGGGTGAGCTCGACGCTACCATCGAAGAGCCAAACTCCGGGTGGTTGGCACAACAGCTCAACAAAGATACGTGGAGCTCATATCTGACCCCAATCACGCTTGGTGCATTGTCCGAGATGCTCCTCAGGGCTCCTCCATGCCGCACCTCCTCAGAGTGCCTCCTCGAACTCAACATCAGCTCAGGTCGGACCATCGTCCCTCTTAAATAGGTTGCTACCCGCTATCATAGGCCCACAAGTGGCAAATAACTCATCGTCGGATGCGAGCTCATCCACCGACGGAGGGATGTGACACTTGTCACTTGCCATCTGACACGTCGTGATGTGACACCCAGGTTGTGGGCGAAACCCACTTAACACCCAGTCCAAGTGGTGACTTTTAAATAGGATGCATTTATTGCATTCAGGCAAACAAGCTCCTTCCCAACGAACTAGTTCCCAACCACTGCCGAGCACCCCCTGCCTTGAGCATCGGAGAGCCCTTGTCTTGTTTAACGACTAACCCACCTCCGAGGCGACCCTCCTCTTGTTGCAGGCTAACTAGACCAGGCAGAGGCAAACAGGGAAGAGCTGAGCACCATGCACAGCCGCACGTGGTGTTGGTACAATGTAGGATCACAGTAAGCATCAACAAACATGATACACACAAGCTACCCATTTATAACACATTTAAACTTAAAAACAAAAATATTTTAAATATTTATAGTTTAATTTTTTAATTTTTAATTAATTGGGTCATAAACGTGCCATATACGTTTTTTTATCATGTCTACTCATCACAGCCCGTTTAGTATTTGTGTTAATGGAGTCGTGTTGTATTACATGTGCAATAGGGGTGTCATTTTCGTGTTTGCATTTCAGGCATATTTATTAATCGTGTCGTGTTCGCGTTTAGCCTAATCATACTATGTTGTAATCGTGCTGATATGAACACGACACGCAATATGAATTGCCAGCCACAGTATCCATATCTTTCAGGATAATAAGTAGAAAATGATGGCTTTATCCCACGTGGCCTACTAGATAAAATTCTCGAAAAGTATGCAATGTAGAATTCCAAGAAAGGTAGACAATCTTCTAGGTCTAGAATTACTCTTTCTAAGAAAAACTCACAAAAGTTTGATAAAGAAAGATAATATATGAAGAATGTACCTTATGCTTCGACAGTGGATAGTCTCATGTATGTTATGCTTTGCACATGACCGGACATTTGTTATGCGGCTAGGATAGTAAGTTGATTTAGTCAGATCCAAGGCCAAACCACTAGATTGCTGTCAAACATATTTTAAAATGCCTGAGAAGGACTCAGGAGTATTGCTTGTTTATTTAGGTGAGGATCTCATACCTCTAGCATACAGTGATTTGAATTTTCAATACTATCTGATTCAAGAAGATGACTTCTGGTTCAGTGTTAACTCTCGGTAGCAGTACAATTGTTTGGCGAAGTGTCAAGCAAGATTGCATTTTGAATTCAATGATGGAGGCAGAGTATGATGCAGCTAGTGATGCTTTAAAAGAAGTAACATGACTCCGTAAGTTCCTTGGGTATCTTGATGTAGTTATTGGTATAGATAAGGCGATATTACTGTATTGTGATAACACTTCAGCGATAGTTAATTCTAAGGAGCCAAGATTTCACAAGAAGAGTAAGCAAATTCATCGGAACTATCATGTGATAAAGGACTTCATTGAGGGCGGGCATGTTATCTTATGTCTAATTACATCTGATGACATTATAGCCTATCAGGGCTATAGGGATGCATAACATATCACATTTACTCACTTAACGCAAGTGGGAGATTATTAGACATAATGCCCTAAGGAGTAAAATGTTGTAATATGTTTTTAGAGAAATTTTATTAATAAAGAGTTTATTTGTTATTCATATACCAAATATTGTCCTCTTTATGTTCATTTCTGTTAAATATATGATAAGTAAACAAAATTCTAAGACTATCAATCTAAACCTTTAAGAAGCGTGCATATGATAGATAGATTATATGAAAGACATGAATCCTAAAGGTGATAGTCTAAATCATAAAATCGACAATCGAGAGAATAAAGTTGGGCACTTTATTCATGCTAAGACTGTTATGTTGTCTACATCTCTAATAGGTGATGGCTTGTCTTGATAATCGAAGTGGGACTCCGCGAGTAGAAACATTGGTGCATTATCATAGGTGATTGGATTGAGATATAAAGTTGAATTGATTTGGTTAACAATTCTATTTATGCAAATCAATTCACTTTAGACAATCATATGTTTTGTGCCATAATCTTGAAATGACTAATGAGTCCCATATTTTTTACTTATGTCTTTTGATGCACTAAAGGGTGACATCTTGATTTTATGATAGTATGCATACCGATTAGTTAGAGACATGATTCTTGATTACATAGACTTGTTATTCATAGATATGAAATCCATAGCTCTTTTTCTAAAGTTAATGATATTCTCTTATATGTGTTATCCTGTAATTGAAAGACTGAAACGCTCAACCATTTGGATACATAGGTGTAATCGAATGGTATACTATCTATGAATAGTAAGTATTCCAATAGTGTAATAATGGAACGTAAGATAAAAATAATTGGGAAGGTGAAATAGAATTTATCCTTAAGCCGATTATGAATATCCTATAGGGATATAACACACTATAATATGTCAACTGCGGTTAGCTTAATGAAGGTTTATAATTTTATATAATTTGAGAGTGCAGCTCTAAGCTTTTAGTGGAGTAGCGTTAGGTTGATAATTATAAAATATGTATCTAAGATATTGTATTTTATAATTATAAGGATATTGTATTTTATAATTATAAGAGCTTGAACTGTATATGTCCATCGGGTCCCTTTTCTTAGCTCATAATAAATCCTGTAACGATACTACATGTTTTTCTTACATATTGGTGACTTATGTTAAAATTATTAGATTAGTTGAAATTTGATAAGATTGGATAATTATTATTAGTTTATTGGTTGAATTGAATTTATAAATTAATTCAAGATAAACATGTTGAATTATTTGGATAATTTTATATTTTCTATAAGATTATCCATATATGACTCTTTAATCAGATAACTTTTTTTTTGAATTATGTGAATTAAAACTGAAGCTCTATCTAAGAATCTCTAGTGGCAAGTATTATATTCTCATGGTCAAATTATCGTAAATTCTTAAGTTTGGCAAGCCGATCTCCTAATTTAGCTTACCAATCTTGTAATAATCTGAATACACGTTTTAGACGCGTTTTTCATCAAAAGTTGATATTGATTCAAAGTTTAAGGCCTTATCTTATAGGGATTGATCCTAGATTCGACCACTATAAATAGGGAGAGTTTTCTCAGTTATTTCGATTAGTTGAGAAGCATAGAGTGAGAACTCTAGTTTGAGAAACTCTAAAACTCCGTGAAAACTACTGTTTAACATCACAAACTTTAGCTCTAGGTCTTCTCAAGTGGTTGGAAGGAGAGTCACCGGAGAAAAGTTGTATGACATGTGACCACCCACACCTCGATCGTGGATAGAAAATAGCAAAAAAGGCCAGTTGATTAAGACTCTTCTGTAACGTTCTTCTCTACATAAATTTGAGCCTACTTTGGTATACAAAATGTTAGTAAGATCTGTCATTAATTTATGTATATAGCATGTCTAACTTGCGCTTTAGAAAATACTCTGATTTAAAAATTTTTAAAATTTCACTACGTACTAGTTTTCTAACATTACACTATAGTATGTAGGAGTTTCACACCGTAGCAGTTCCAACTATATAGTTGAAACGAGGCAGTCAAACACACCCGAACCTAATAGGTTCCAAAAAAAAAAAAAAAAAACTAAAACATGGCAACTTTTAAAAAAGAAGAAAAATACGTAATAGTTGTTTGAAATCAATCAAATGCCTATTTATATGATGAAATATGAAAAAAAAAAAAAAAAGGCAATAAACAAAAACTTACATCTTTGTTACCAAAAATCAAGACATCTAAATCCTTCCAGCGCAAAGAATCGATGCACTTCCACCAAAAAAATCCATGGAAGAGATATATTGAAGTCCTCAAACTTCACAGCACATCCATCAACGACAACATAAACACTCTCATAAACCCAGACTTGAAAAACATACGACAACCTATTTATCATGTGTCCTTCCCTTCCACGGTCACATTCTCCACGCAATGCAAGACCATCAACACCAGAAGTTTTATCGTCCCTCTTATACAATGTGGTCCCAGCTAACTGCAACCTTGAAATTATCAAATCAAATGGAATCTTTCCCCAAGGAACATCAATAAGCTTTGAACCATCAATAACTCTTATCAATTGATTGGTGACACATTTGTCAATAGCCCTACTAAGCACAAAACAAGAAATAAAGAGTAACATATCACCTTTGATAGCATCCTCATCATTGTAAAAAAAAGCTATCTGCTTAAAGAATTTGACAACGCCACCCCTATTGATTTGCCTAGAAACACCAGGAAAAAACTTATTCTTCTAGGTGTCTTGCTCATTATCACAATATTTTGCCAAATCTACACCACCATATTGCATTTCAAACCAGAAGTTAAACAAAACTTCTCTACCCCAAACTTCACCATTTTATCGCCAAACTTATACCACTTTTCTTCATCATTGGTTTGATAAACCTCAAGCAGTAAAATCTAATGTGACAAAGAATCCCTCTTACAAAACTCGACAAGTCAAGGAATCGACGAAAAACATCACCTTGAACTTCTCCTACTGAACATTGCTGAGCTTCTTCATAATTATCTTCATCACTTTAAACAAGCAGAACAATTGAGCCTTACCCGTAAACCTGTTCTTAGGGTTAATTCTATAACTTCAAAGCTGCAAAGCCAAACAATAAAAAATAATTTAGTAAAAAAATATAAATTAAAACAAAGAAAAAAAAAAGAAAGACAACACAAACAATGAACAAATTAAACATTCTGATACTTGCAACAAGAAACTTACTTGAAGCGGCAAGCTTGTCAGAGCAGGAACACTTCCTTTCTTCTCAGTTTTTGAGGAAGCCTTATCAACTTTGACTCGCTCGCTCGATGTTAGAGCAACAACTTTATTGTTGTTGTTGTGTTTAACTCCTTTCTTCTAAGGAGATAAGGAGATTTGGAACTAACAACCTTCTTAGCCATTTCTAGAGCAAAATAAAATACCATCAAAAAAATGAAAAGCAAGACAATCATTTATTCTCAAGACAATCAAATATATGCATCAAATAAAAAACAATAAACATCACCTATAATACAAAAAAATATGCTCACAAAATAAATATGGGGGAAAGAGTGTCCCTCGAACCCCCTCACAGACCCCTAACCTTGCCAACAGCCCAGACAAAAAGAACAAACATGATAAAACAAAACCAAATTATGAAAACAAACTCATGCAAACAAAAAATAAATGTAATAAGAAGTAAATAAAAAAGAGGAATTTACATAACTTGCCAGATTCCAAACTCATAACCTGCAAGGTTCCAAATAATTAACAAACACACCTAGCAGGTTATAAAAAATAGTCGCCAAATTCACAAAATAAATAAATCAAACATAACCTGGTAGGTTCTCGTTTTGGATATAACAATTCACAAAATCACATGTTCTTCGGACAGTCTTTTAATATTGGAGAACAATTTCAACTTAGACCAAAAAGTGACACTTAATACAATCATTGAGAAACAAATGTGAACCAAGATTGACAAAATAACTGAAATCAAAAACCAAAAACAATTTCCAAAAACAAAAACAAAACAAAACAATAAACATGCAAGAATCGAATAAACAAAACAAAATCGAATCAAAACTAGTAATAAACATGAAAAATCAAACATGTAAAATCGATAAACAATCAATGCAAAAAGAAAAAACAAAAACAAAACCAAACATAGAGCATCGGGAATAAAAAAATACAGATTAACAAGAAATAATAAAAACCGTAAATAGCTAAATCATAAGCTAAATTTGAATCGGAAAAATAAAGAATTAAAAACACTAAAAAAAAAAATTACGAACCAAACTAAAAATTATCCAAAAATATTTCCTAGGAAGAAGTTCCAATCAGACCATAGAGAAACTGAACAACGGCGATGAAACAGTAAAAATCTAACGGCGAAACTAACAGCAAGATACAGCGAAATCGAAGTACAAAACTAATATATTCTAAGCAACAAAATCAAATGATGAACAAAATCGGCATTCAAATGGGAAAAAACAACAGCAAACGAGTGGCAACACTAGGCAAAATCGAAGAAGAAAAATGAGAGATTCAAACAAAACTGATGAGGAAGACAAGAGAGATGTGAAGAAATACGAGCAAAAAAGGAGAAATCAAAGAACAGTGCATAATGAGAGAGCAATTCAAAAAGAAAGGAGAATAAGGGGAAAGAAAATGAAAAAATAAAACCTAAATCCCAAAACTAATAAAACAAGGGAAAATAGTAAATAGGAAAATAGAATTATGAAAATAAAAAGAAAAAAAGTGCAGTTATAAAGACAAAAAAATAGGAGGATAGTTGTAATAAAAGGTAACATTTGGGATCTATGCTCCACGTAAATTTCTCTTTGCATTTTTACCAAACAAGCCCAATTGATAGGCATGAAGCCCATCAGCTAGCTCTCTCACAAAGGGCTCAAGAGGATAGCCTAACGTTGTGCTATTCTTCTCACATTCTTAATTTCCAAAACCAAAGAAAAAAAAGAAATTAGGTCACTATTAATTGAGAATAAAAATAAATAGACTAAATTATAATAATATTTAGTAAATAGCTAATTTAAGCTAAAACAAAATTCACTTTTGATAGAATAATGTATAGAGAAATACGAAGTAGTAGAAAGAGAACGAAGAACAAAAACAGAAAAGAAAAGAAGAAAAAGTAGAAGAATTAAAACTGTGATACTTGATGTAATTTCCTCTGTATCCTATTATGATATTGTAACCTATTTCCCACCTGTATGATAAAAACTTTTTTTTTTTTTTGGTAGATGTATGGTTAAAACATTTTACTCTTAATAACATCCGAATTTCTATAACATCACGACTTAATTGCTTAACATTTTAAGTAATATATTTGAAAAGAAATCACATAAAAAAAGACGAAAACAATAGACCTAACTTAAACATCATATTTATATATAGATATGTATGGACCAAACTATCATCTCTATATATTGAGATCAATGTGGACACACATATATATTTTATGAAAATTACTATAACATTTAGAGACATACAACTCACGATAAGTACAACTTGTGTAAAAAGCTACTTTTTTAGAATGTTATTAGTGCCAAATTCTAATTAGCACAAGTTTCAAATCATGTTCCTATTAGAAAACAATACGTAGCGGAATTTTAAAAAATTTAAAATTAGAGTATTTTTTAAAAAACAAGTTTGATATGCTAAATGCAAAATTAATCACAGATCTTACTAAACTCTTTTGTATACCAAAAGTAGCAGCAATCCGTGAAGAAAAGAACCTTATAGAAGAGCCTCAACTTATTGGTCTTCTTTGCTATTTTCTATCCACGATTGAATGTGTGGGTGGTCACACATCGTATAGCTTTTCCTTCGATGACTCTCCTTTCAACCACTTGAGAATAACTAGAGCTAAGATTCTTGATGTTGAACAATAGCACTAAGGGTGTTTCAGAGTTTCTCTCACTAGAGTACTCACTTTATGCTTCTCAAGTGATCTGAATAACTAAGAAAGCTCATCCCGTATTTATAGTAGTCGAATTTAGGGTACCTTATCAAATTAGGCCTCAAAATTCGAGTCTGGATCAACTTCTTATGAAAAATACATCAAACACGTATGTTGTTTTACCTATGGTGGCAGACCCCGATACAAAGGTTTGGTCGACTGCATCATCTTAGACATTGACTTTAATTCGAAATCCGACCTCACAGGCTTATCTGATTGATCCAATATCAACCAATTGGATAAATCCTATCTTATCTGACCCGACATTTATTTTGCTTCTAAGTTGACTTTTAATTTCGAGGATGAAATTTCTTTTAGGGGTGGAGAGCTATAATACCCAGATTTTAATTATGTGAAATTAATGTATAAAATGGTGTATTAGTGTGCCTAAATGTGATTTGAACTTGATTTGCTTATTTTGTGGTATTTTTCAATTGATTTCATCTTTTTAATATTTTAGTTGTTACTTTGAATTTTAAAACAAAATAAATTTGCCGAATTCCAAATAAGTCCTAGTTGGAAAACTATGTGTAGGACATGGTTTTCCCTTTGCAAAACCACCCTCTTTTTCCCTTTATTTAATCTCTCTGTCCCATTCTTCTTTCCTCACTCCCTTACTTTCTCTCAAACACTTTCTCTCTCCCCTCTCTCTCTTAGCGTCTCTCTCCCTCTTCTCTCTCTTTGATTCAAGAATTTTGAGCTCAAGTCTTACTCTTCAGCTAGATTGGAAGCTTAAAACCATGAATAGGCCTCCACAAACTGTAATCAAAGTTCAAATTCAAGGTTATTACTCAATTTCTCAAATTTCAAACTTTACCCAAATTTCTCAATTCTTTTTGTACGTTGAAATATGAGTTCCTTTTTACTTAGAAACCTTTTTATCTAAGTTGTAGAACTCAAATCATCTTAAATCTAGGCTTGATTGGATGAAAATTGGATTAAATCAAGTTTTTTCCTTTTTCCTTATTTTCAGATTTCCTTGAAAATCTTTATGTAAAACTTGTTTAAAGTTGTTTAAATGTGCCCTATTATGTTTTTTATTATTTATGAACATTATATATGCTCTAGGAATTGAAAAATAAGTTGAAAATGGGATTTCAAGATTGGGGGGGTTGAGACTTAAAATTTAAAAATTTTCAAATTTTCCTAATTCGACAGGCCAATCTTGAGCATTGGCAAGCTGAACTTATGAGTTTGGCATGCTAGACTCATATCATCAGCAGGCCAAACCTAGAGTAGTTCGGCAGCCCAGTTTCGTATGGCTAGTAGGTTGAACTATAGAGTTCGGCAGGCTGGACCAGGAAGTCTAGCGAGCCAATTGGGCTTCATAAAGTTTGATGCTTTTTGCCTGTTTTTACTATTTTCAACCTAGATAAAGACTTTTGCATGGTAGTAAGATTTTGTGAATATCAAAGGCACACTAAGACACCATAAAATAGCATTATGATGTAGAATACTATAAGATAGATATTAACGAACCTAGTTTATATTTGAGGTTGTTCGTGGTTCTGTCACACCCCAGAGTACGGGAAATGACATGGCGGTTTAATTTAGTTAGACATGAGTTTAAGAATTAAGAAATTATTTAAGAAGATAAGATAATTTTAAAACCTTTTTAAAGCAAGTAATTATAGTAATTAAACAAATGATAATAACAAAATAAACAATGAGGAAATGGAAATTAAGAAATAAAAAGAGACGAGAATAGGTCCTACCAACCCATATTTTGTGCGCACACATGTACTGACAATATTAAATGACAACCACACTCCAAAGTGAAGATAAAGTTAAATAATACATGCCTTGATGTTACTACTCAAATAACCTACTTGATTCTTCTACTATTCGAATATCCTGTCTGTGGAGTTCTCTCCAATCCTAATCTAAACTCCACCTAGAGGGAGAAAGATTTTAAAACAAATAAAAGGGTGACCGAAAGGCTCAGTATGACTATATATTAAAACAGATAAATAATTTAAATAAAACTTCACCTTAGGAAATAAAGTTAAATAAATAAATTCACTTAAACAGATTTTATTAAAAACAGTTTGTCTAGAAAGTACCTTTTATCTTTTCCAGGCAAACCATAATATTCACCACCGAAGTGGCCCAACTGGGTTTCGAGACCTGCCTCCAAGGTCGTACACTACACGACCTGATCTCTAATATGGCATTGCCTTAAAATATATACATACATATTTTTCTATAATTATTAAAATATCTTTTTACCAAGTATTCTCATTTACATTCATTATGAGGTTTATTATGAAAATCTCCTTAGTTTACTATTTATAAAAGCGGTCAATGAAATCCCTTCTTAAATCATCATTGAAAATATTTTTAATGAAAATTCTTTTTAGGCCAAAATCATTTTTAAAACTAGGTTACCAAGAAGAGTGTAGAAGTCCTACCTCAATACTTGTGCCGGTGTCCCACACCATAATCCCAGTCTACTACACGTAAGCTCCGTGGAACCACGAACAACCTTAAATGAACAATAACTAAGTTTATCAGTATCTAGCTTAAGATATTCTATGTCATTAAAGCGTCTCATGGTGTCCTAGTGTGCCATTTAAGTTTAAAAAATCATTTCATAAGGTCGGAATCTCAATAGAGATTTAAAATGGTGAAAACGGGTAAAAAATAACAAAATCTCACCATGCTCGGTCGGCCTGCGGATTGCCTTGGTCTGGCTGGCTGAACTGTGCAGTTCAGTCTGTCAGAAAACCAAGTCCGGTCAGCTGAACTTTTTCAGGTTCGGCCTGCCGGTCGTATGAATCCGACCTGTCGAACATGAACTTTGGACTGTCGATCTGGAAAAATTTTAGAATTCTCTAGGCACGGGTTCTCAGCCTCCTGAGCCCAAATCTTCAATTTCAACTTGTTTTCTCACATCCCAAGCATGGATAATGATTATGGTTGATAGAAAAACATAGTAGATTACTTTTTATTACATCAAAACAAGATTTAAACAAAAATTTGAAAAAATCCCAAAAATGGAGAAAAAAGGAGAAAAATAAAAAATCTTGATTTAAATTCATTTTTGTTCAAACAAAGCTTAAATTCTAGTCATTCTAAGTTCTTCTAACTAGGATTGAAGTTTTTCTAGGTTCAAATAAGCTTAGATTTCAAAATGCAAGAAAATTTAAAAAATTGAAAAAGTTTTGAAAATTTGAAAACTAACCTTAGATTAAGCTTTAAATCGTGCTTTTGGTTACTCAATCATGTTCCCAAGCCTCTAATCCACTAACCTAAAGCTTGGGCTTGATTTTTTATTGAAAAATTTGAGAGAATTTGAGAGAGAAAAAGAGAGACAGAGGAAGAGAGGGAGAGAATGAGGGAGAGAGTTGAGTGAAGGAAAGGGAGAGAGTGAGAATAATAAAGGGAAAGAAAGCAGTATGAGAAAAGAAACCATGTCCCACACATGGTTTTCCTTCAGGGAACCTATTGGTCATTTGACAAATTGTTTTGTTTCAAAATTCAAAATAACAAATAAAAATAATTTACAGCAATTAAAAATCATCAAAATAATCAAAACAACATTAATTTCAGAAATTCCACAAAATGTTCAAATTAAGTTTAAAATACTCATTATGGCACACTAATCCACCATTTTCCTCACTAAGAACATTTAATTAATTTCGGGGCGTTACAACTCTCCACTTTTAAAAGA
Source organism: Artocarpus hirsutus (assembly GCA_946598075.1). Lineage (NCBI taxonomy): Eukaryota > Viridiplantae > Streptophyta > Magnoliopsida > Rosales > Moraceae > Artocarpus > Artocarpus hirsutus. The sequence continues at coordinate 9,617 of CAMOHE010046257.1, read as the reverse complement.
AATTCGTCCTTGAAATTTACAAATCGATTCAAAAACAAAACAAATGCAGATACAATTCCCACATATTTGATTCTAATTCCCAAGTGTCTTCATCAACTCCGTGATGCTACCCACGACCTTTACTAACGGGATATCATGACGACGCAAGCTGATCACCTTTCGATCAATGATCTGAATTAGCATTTCCTCGTACATCGTGTTTTCTTCAATTTGTACGTCCTGGAACAGGACGATCTTGTTTTGCTTAGGTGGACACTTTTGAAGCATTGACACATGGAATACGTCGTGAACATGCAACCACACCCACGCATTTAGTAACCACACCCACGCATTTAGTAATTTCGAACGGTCCTACATATCTTGGTGCGAGTTTTTCACTTACTCCAAATTGCAAGATACCTTTGTGAGGCGATACTTTCAAGAGTACAAAGTCTCCTATCTTGAATTTTAGGGGTTGACGCCTTCTGTCTATGTAACTCTTCTATCAACTCTAAGCTGCCTTTAATCGATCTCGAATTACGACGACCTTCTCATTACTATCGCGAATCTTATCTAGCCCAAGAATAACTCTATCTTCTGGTTCAACCCAACACACCGGTGACCGACACGATCGTCCATATAGTGCTTTGAACGGTGCCATGCCAATACTCGATTGATAGCTGTTGTTGTACATAAACTCCACTAGATGTAAGTACTTCTTCTAGTTTTCTCCAAAGTCTAACGCACATGCACGCAACATGTCCTCAAGAATCTAAATGACCAGCTCAGATTGCCCATCGGTCTAAAGATGAAATGTCATGTTAAAGTTCAAATCTGTACCCAAAGCCTCCTGAAAGCTTCTCTAGTATTTGGCATTGAATCTAGTGTCTCTATCTGATGTGATGGACAAAGGAACTCCGTGCAACCGCATTTGTTCTACAGGTATAATTCTCTAAGAACTTTCCTCAAATAAGTTGACCTGAACGGAATAAAATGAGCTAACTTCATTAACTTGTTTACTATGACCCAGACTGCATCATGCCTTTGCTCCGTCTTCGGCAATCTAGTAAGAAAATCCATCGTCATGTGCTCCCATTTCCATCCTCGGATAAGAAGCAGCTGAAGCTAGCCTGCTAACTTCTGATGATTAGCTGTCACCTGAAGACAAGTTGCACACTTGGCCACGTATTCTCGGATATCCTTTGTCATACCTTTCCACCAATATTGCCTCTTTAGATCATGATACATCTTTGTGCTCCCTGGATGAATGGCAAACTGAGACTTATGGGCTTCATCCATTACAGCCTTCGTCACTTTTATGATTGCTGGAACTGCCAGATGCTCCTTGAAGTACAACGATCCATCGGCACGTACCCTCAATTCTTCAAATTGCTCTCCATTTTGAATTCGTGTCTAGATTCCCTAAAGGTACTGGTCTCGCCACTGATTCTACTTCACCATCTGAACAAGAGTTGGGGTCGTCTCCATGTGGTACACCGAAACATAATCATGGTCTTCATAATACTGTAGCCCGTACTCGCTCACTGTTGCATCTCTTTTCCAATCTTCAAGAGCCAGAAATGCAAGTTTCCCTAAAGACTTCCGACTGAGCACATCCGCAACTACATTAGCTTTTCCATGATGGTACTACAGTGCGAAATCATAATCCTCCATGTATTCCATCCACCGTCACTACCTCAAATTCAAATCCCTCTGAGTAAACAAATACTTTAAACTCTTGTGGTAGGAGACGTCGCCCCATACAAATAACATCTCTAGATCTTCAATGCATGAATTACTGTCGCGAGCTCTAGATCATGAGTAGGGTGGTTCCACATGTGAGGTCATAGCTGTCTCGATCCATATGCCACCACGCGTCTATGTTGCATCAGCACACATCCAAGTCCATGTCTTGAGGCATCTGTATAAACTTTGTATGGCTCATCACTGTTGGAAATGATCAATACTGGTGCTGAGGTCAACTGATTCTTCAGTTCTTGAAAAGCGCTCTCACATTCTTTATCCCACAAAAACCTAACATTCTTCTTGATCAATCTTGTCAATGGAGTTGCTATCTTCGAGAAATCCTTCACAAATTTCCTATAGTACCCTACAATTCCCAAGAAGCTACGGATTTCTACCACATTCCTTAGTCGTTCCCATTCCACTATGGCTTCCACCTTAGATGGATCCACCGAGATGCCATGCTCGAAAATGACATGACCCAGAAACTTAACTTCTGTTAACCAAAACTCACACTTTTCCTTCTTAGCATACAGCTGGTGCTCCCGTAGAATCTGAAACACAATTTTGAGATGCTACTCATGCTCCTCCCAAGTCTTAGAGCAGACCAAGATGTCGTCGATGAACACAATCACGAACTGATCCAAATAGGTCCTAAATATCTTATTCATCAAATCCATGAAGGCTGCCGGAGTGTTCGTCAATCCAAATGGCATCACCAGAAATTCAAAGTGTCCATACTGGGTCCTGAAAGCTGTTTTGGGAATGTCCTCTTCCTGAATCCTGAGTTGATGAAATCTTGACCGCAAATCTATCTTTGAGAAATACCGCAAACCTCCCAACTGATCAAACAACTCATCGATCCTAGGCAGAGGATACTTATTCTTCACCATGACCCGATTCAACTGTCGATAATCTATACACAACCTGAGGGTTCCATCATGTTTCTTTGCAAACAAAACCGGTGCTCCCCACGACGATGTACTATTCTAGATGTATCCCTTATCAACAAGCTCCTGAAGCTACTTTCTTAATTCCTTCATTTCTGCTGGTGCCATCTAATAAGGTGCTATAGAAATCGGTGCTATTCTTGGAAGTAACTCAATGCCAAATTCGATCTCCCAATGCTGTGGTAATCTTGGTAACTTGTCAAGGAAGACATCTTCGAATTTATCTACCACTGGGATTGCTGCGTTTCTTCTTGAGGCACTGGACTCTCCTTCTAGGTTCATGAGAAAGACGTAGCAGGTTAGATTCTTTTGCCCTCTAAGGCATGGCTTTATGAGACACTTATTCATTAGCCGATCACCACCATCCTGGTAGGTGATCGGCATACACTTATCAGATACTAGGGTCACTTTCCTAAGCTGACAATCTACAACTGCATTGTATCTAGACAACCAGTCCATTCCTAGAATTACATCATATGAACTCATGGGCATTACAATCAAATCACTTTTTAAAATCTCATCCCCAATCTTTATTTTACACACTTTGCAAATACAATTCACACACACTTGCTCTAAGGGTGAAGCTATAACTAAGGGTTCATCGTACGCTTCTATTGCTAATCCCAAGGCATGTACAAAAGAACTTGAAATGAGGAATGAGTGGCATCCGTATCGAATAACACATGTGCTAAAGACTGAGAAACTAGAATCATACCGTCGACAACCGCATTACTAGTCTGGGCATCTGAACTCCTTGATGGCATGGTGTGAATCTGAACTGGAGCTTTCCCTTTACCTCTACCAACACTACTAGATCTTGGGTTAGTTGGCCAATACTGTTGTGATGAAGGCGACTGCACACTGGCTGTGCCTGGCGCTCAATATTGAGGGGCATTACATTGGAAATTTTGTGGCTGATATCCTTGTGCTGGTATTGCTATTGTTGGGGTGAAAACTGTTAAAACTGGAGCTGAAGGTACTACTGGGACAGCGGTAGGGTCTGAGGCTGAGGTTGACAACTGACTCCTTCTCCGGTCTAAAGTCCTAGACGAGCACTCCTAATCGGGCAATTCCTCTTGATATATCCCGGCTGCTGATAATAATGGTAGTGAAAGCTGTAGGGATTGCTGCGCCCACTGCTAGATGAACTGCTGCTACCGCTATTCACGCTACCCTATTTGTTCTTTCCCAGAGTTGGTCAACTACTAGTGCTCCTCCTACCACTCCTTTGTGGTCCTCCTAACGTCTTGGCTCGATTCTCACAATACTGTGCGTAGTCATTTTTCACTGATATTGTTGATGACACAAGCTCTCGAAAGTTCCTGAGTCGCAGGGCAACCATCTGTCGTCGGATAGGGGCTTTGAGTCCTTCCTGAAACTTAATGCCTTTTTCACATTTCGATGCCACTGTAGAGGCGGCAAACATAGCCAATTCATTGAACTTCGCCTCATATTCCCAAACTGACATATCACCTTGTTGCAATCTATAGAATTTAGCCACCTTCTGGTCTCTATATCCTTGTGGAAAGTAGCAGTCGTAGAACAGCTCCTCAAACCTATCCCAACCGATGTTACTATTGTTTTCCAAGCACTTTGCTTGCTTCCACCAAGTATTAGCACCACTTTCAAACTTGTACGCTGTAAATTCCACGCGATACTCTGCTAGCAAACCAAGAGTATCCAAATGTTTCACGATCAAATCTAACCAATATTATGCTGCTTGCGGGTCCCTGTTTTCGTTGAAAGTTGGAACAGTCACACGCCGAAACTCCTTAAAGTACACATGCCGATGACTAGCCTTGAAATCCTTTGATCTTGCCCTTGCTGCCATATGTCAGAATGCAGCAAACATGACCCTCATCATGCCTTCATCATTTCCAAACTCGGCGTTAGTTGTCGATCATCGTCTAGGTGCCATTCTCTTACTTCTAAAAACAAAATTTTGGACTGTCAGTGGTATTTCATTGTCGTACCTATATGTGCACAATTCCAAGGTTCATAACCTTGAGCTCTAATACCATTTTGTCACACCCCAAAGTACGGGAGGTGATGTCGTGGTTTAATTTAGTTAGACATGAGTTTAAAAATTAAAAAATTATTTAAGAAGATGAGATAATTTTAAAACCTTTTTAAAGCAAGTAATTATAGTAATTAAACAAATAATAATAACAAAATAAACAATGAGGAAATGGAAATTAAGAAATAAGGAGAAACAAGAATGGGTCCCACCAACCCATAGTTTGTGCACACACATAGTATTGACAATATTAAATGACAACCATAGTCCAAAGTAAAGATAAAGTTAAATAATACATTGCTTGATTTTACTACTCAAATAACCTACTTGATTCTTCTACTGTTCGAATGTTCTGTCTGTGGACTCCTCTCCAATCCTAAGCTGAACTCCACCTAGAGGGGGAAAGATTTTAAAACAAATAAAAGGGTGAACGAAAGGCTCAACAGGACTATATCTTAAAACAGATAAATAATTTAAATAAAACTTCACCTTAGGAAATAAAGTTAAATAAATAAATTCATTTAAATAGATTTTATTAAAAACAGTTCATCCAGAAATTACCTTTTATTTTTTCTGGGTAAACCATAATATTCACTACTGAAGTGGCCCAGTTGGGTTTCGGGATCTGCCCCCAAGGTCGTGCACTACACAACCCGATCTCTAATATGGCATCATGCCCTAAAATATATA
>CAMOHE010046256.1:2864-30749 GCA_946598075.1 Artocarpus hirsutus | reverse complement strand
AATTTATGGGTGATATAAAATTCAAACTTGAAGCAAATTATGATGATCATGATGATAGTTGAATATTAACAAAAAAGAACAAATTATTAAACAATCAACGATACTAGTGTAACAACCCGAAATTTTTAATGCATTGAAAAAGCATTAAATTAAGGATTAAATTGAGAAGAAAAATATGATTTAAGAAAAAGTACTGTATAATAACATGAAAATTATACGATATTGGAATAATACAGTGTAAGGAGAATACACTGATAAAATTATACAGAATGAAAATTACACTGTAAAAGTAATGCAGTGTAAGAATTGGACTGCTTAAGGTCACGTAGTATAGAATTAGACTGCGTAGACCATAAAATTTTTATATAAAAGTAAAGAGAGAGAAAAAGAAAAAAAGGGGAAAATTCAAATGTTTATCTACACTTTCTCTCTCCTCACTTTCTCTCTCTACATTTTCTCTCTCCTCAAAATCAGTTTGAGATTTCGAGCTCCGTTTTCGACACCTCCCATACCGTTGGAAAGCTCTCGACAAGCTGAGCTCAACGGTGTATCGAACAGCCCAAAAGGCCGCCGGAGGAGGGCTCACACGCCGCCCAAAGTGGCGGTGAGACCCATATTTTCCCAACGTGATATCTTCGCCGTTCGACCACCAATGGAGGTGATTTTGGTGTCTATGGACTCAGTGTGAGGAGAAGAGAAAGATGGCATCTTTTTCCCAGCTTGATTTTGGCTAGAAACGCCTCGTCGGAGCCGCCCTATCTCCGCCGTGGCACCACCATCAAAGCCGCCATCTCTGGCGGCAGTGAGGCACACCGCTAGTGCGAAACGACTCAGAGGGGGATGGCCATCAAAAGCCCCATGTCAATTGCACCACCCAGCCACCCCTCTCCGATGATAGAAGCCGCCTGCCACCGCCGCCGTGGAGGAGCTTGGGTTCATCGTTTTAGGCTGCGTTGTGCCAAATTGAAGGGCCCAAAACATTCAGAGAGGTGCGGGGGACGTTTTGCCTCTCTCAATTTTGGGCAACAAGCCCCGGAGGATGGAGAATGGCCTCCGCCTTGGCGCGCCACAGTGGGCGAGGTGGGACCACCATTCCAGGCGGTGTTGAGCAGCCCCACCATGGGGGAACTGCTCAGAGTGGCCTGGGGAAGCTTTCCCCCAAGCCAATTTTGGGCCACCATCAACGGAAGGCTGTGATTGAAGTGGCTCTATCTCACCGTCAACGGCAGCTTCGATTGGAGTAGATGGAGGTCAAATTGAGGGAAATTGACCCTATCATTCGACTCAAGAGGGTCGATTTAGGGGGGGTAGGCTCAAGCTCAGCCACCAACGAGGCCAGTTGACGGCGGTCAACGGTCAATCAAAGGTCATTTTGGGATTTTATGATTTGGACCTCCGATCGATGATTTGAGGCGGCCTCCGGACTCGTTTTGACGCTCTAAACGCAACGGTGATGTCCGCTCGAGCTAATTCCACTATGGTGAAAATCGTCTGTTACCAACTGCACGCGGATCAAGGCTATTCAAACTACATTATTGGAGTCCAGAATGACATGTTAAAGAATGTATGATCTCCAGGAAGCACTCCTAGCCGTTTATGGTCACTCGAGGAGCACTGCAAAGGATGCTTCATATACTGTTGATACAGCGAGATACAACCAGACTCGCGTAGCTCGGAGTCCAAGTAAGTGGCAATCTCGCCTACAGTATGAACTATATTATAATGCATTGTGATAGATGCTAATTTTTAAGGTTTTAAGTTCAGTTAAGGAAAGGATGAAGGAAAATGACACGAAGGGCAAAATGGTTATTTTATGAAAAAAGACCAAAACGGACCCGAAACGCCCGATGTCGGAAAATGTTTCTTAGTGAGAATTTTTCTATATTATGTATGTAATGGAATGTAAAGTTAAGTTATGAGTTTGGTTAAGCTAGGAAATGGACGAAAAACCTACTAAGGGCAAAATTATCATTTTTACGAAAATGGCTAGAACGGAGCCAAACACTCCAATTTAGCATAACGTTCTTAGACGAAAAATGTTCTGTAATATGTTAAGTAACATAACCGTCATGTGTGATGAGAGTTTTAATAAGGATGTTTAAGTAAATGAAAGGTAACCACTCCAACTTTTATGATGCATTTGTTATGCATTCAGTTAAGTTTCAAAATAAAAGTTGTGGTTTGCAAAATGTGATTGCATTACATGTTGCATATGTTATGCAATAAATGTTAGAGTACATGTTATGACTTGTAAAAGGTGGTTGCATTGCATGACGCATTTGTTACGTAATGAGTCGCATTTATTATGCATTTAGTTGCATTTGTTATGCAATAAATTTTACAGTACAAGTATAAATTGCAATTATGTTTGCATATGATGTGACTGCATTTGACATGCTCACAAAAGATAATAAGAAGTTAAAGTAAGGATAAAAAGGAAAGTGTTGTACCAGCCTTTGTGTTATGAGGTAATGAACGTAAAGTTAAAGTTGACCTCTAAGATGTGAGGTACTTGAGCACATGATCGATGGTCTCAAGTCTTCCGTAAAGGAAGCATCATGTTAATGATCTCATGATTAATGAGTTGGTACGAACAATAAAGCAAGGTAAGGAAAGTGAATGAAAGGTAAGGAAAGATAAGGACAAGGATGAAAAGTTAAAGCAAGATAAAGAAAGTTATAGAACAAAAATAGTAAGTTAAAGTAAGAAGAGAGTGTTCATAAAATGCTCATAATTGAAAGTTTATAATTGAGCAAAAATAAAATCATGCATTTTGATTCTGCTTGAATTCCTTTTTTATGAAATATTTATATGTTATGTTATGAAAGACATTTTGAGAAACGTTTTACGTTAAACGTTTATGAAAAACGTATTTATGTTTGTGAAAAATATTCTAAGGAATGTTTTATGATAAATGTTTATGGGAAACATTTTCATGTTTTTAAGAAAAGGTTTATCAAGGATGCTTTATGAAATGCATTCTAAGGATTGATGTTAAATGTTTTAAGAAAACGTTTATGAGAAACATTTTATAAATTGTTGAAAATCTTCCAAAGTTAAAATCCAGATTCTAGGGATTAAACAAGGAAATATTTAGCTGATTGACAGCTATAGAATCAGGATTTATTGGGTTGTAATTTGACAATTCTTCCTTTCCTAGTTTAGTTTTTCTTTCCGTTATTAGATTAGAAAAGTCAACCGCTGTACCACTATATATGTAGCATCTATGTATAATTTTGATTCAGAGAAATAAGAAATATTCAATATTCTCTCAAAACTCTCTCAAAACTTTCATAAATGTTTCAAACATGTTATGAAAGCGTTTATGAAAAACATTTTATAAATGTTTCAAACGTATAATGAAATCGTTTATGAGGAACGTTTTAGAAATGTTTTATGAAGAATGTTTATAAAGTACGTTTATGAAAAATGTTTCACATAAAGGTTTTTATGATAAAAGTTTTTAAAGTATGTTTAAACGCTTTGTGAGTTTATGTTTGAACTTACTGAGCGTAAGCTCATAAAAAGTTTTTCATGCTGTAGGTAGCCACATGGGTAACCAGTAGGACCCGTTAGAGGAGCTGGGTGCTGCGGAAGGGCAGATGCGAAGATGTGGGAATAGATACCACTACAGTTTGCTTCCGCGACGCAAAGCAAAGGTTTTACACTATTTAATGTAGTGTTTTCAAGGTTTTTAAGAAAATCAGAGTTTTAGAAATGTTTTCAAAAGTTTTACAATTCATCGTACTAAATGTGTTATAAAATTATTAAGTGATGTTTTAAGCTATGATTTAGTAAATGTTTCTTATTAAGTTTTAAGAAACGATTTGAAAAGATTTTAAGGCAAAGGTTGAGCGAAGTCTCAACAAGAATGGCGACGAAAGTCGCAACAGTTTTAATTTAGAAAATTTTTTGTAATTCAGTATTTTCTTACTAAGTAAGTAAGATTACTGTATCAAGAACGATGCTTAAAGAAAGTTTAGTGACGGCCAAAAAGGCGGGTCGTCACAACTAGATTAATTCAACTTCGTGTAAACTTGTTGCTTTCAATATAGCCTATTTTGATCTATTAACGTATTTCTTCCAGCAATTAACAAAAAAAAGGTAAAAGAATAATTGTTGTGAACAAAAAAAAAAAATAACATGCCTCCATATGATTGTTTAGAATAGTCATTGAACGGTGAAAATTAAGGTTTTGTCACTATAGATAATTGTGTATGTGAAAAGAAAAAAATGTATCATTAGTTTCAATTATGTATTTAGGTCATTTATAATTGTCTTTTTTTATTATTATATTGAAGAATTTTTCTATTATATGAAAATTTATTTTCAAGAAGGTTGTAAATAGTTAAGTCAGAGGTGTGAATAAAGCCACCCTAAGGCTACGTTTGGTTGAGGAGAAAGGAATAAAAAGGAAAGGAAGGAAGGTTTATTATGATGTTTGGTTGGTTTTTGGGAAAGGAAAAGTCATTCAAAATGGAATGACTTTTCCATCAAATGAATGAATCATCATTCCTTCCTCACATGGGAGGAATAGCTATTCCAAGCTCTTTTTTTTTTTTTCATAGTTATACTTGAAGATTATAATTATAATTATAATTATAATTATAATTATAATATAATTAATATAATATATTATACATATTATATTGTAATAATATAATAAAATATATTATATTATTAATAAAATAATAGTATAATATAATATAGTTGTAATATTGTAATTAATAGTTGTAATATTATTTTACTATGATCATAATAATATAAATTATTACATAATTATTATATTAATAATAAAATTATTATTTAATTACAATATTATAATTCTAATATTATCATTTATTATATTGTATTATAGGCTATAATTACATAAATAGAATATAATAATAATGATATAATATAATGTAGTTGTAATATCACAATTAATAATATAATCTATTTCTAATATTGTAGTTAGATTACAATTGAATACTATTATTTCTTATGTGATATTATATTTTTATATTTTATATATTATAATAATAAAAATATAATTACTAATATAATTATAATATTATAGCTATATTTTACAATTTTATATATTAACTATTATCATAATATTACTATATTCTATTTGGCAAATATATAATATATTATATCATAATTGTTTTATCATATTGTATTATATTTTATATGCTATAGTAATATATAAAATATTAATGTTATAATATAAGGGTAATTTCGTCAATGTGAAAGTCTATTCTATTTCATAGTATTCTTAAAATTACAACCAAATAAATGAACCAATTTTCCTTTTTATTTTATTTTAATTCCATTCTTATTCTCATTATTATTACAATTTTGCCATTGCAACCAAACGCAGCCTTAGACTTTTGTTTTTATTTTTATTTTTGTTTTTTGTTTTTGTTTTTGTTTTTTATTATTTTTTAAAATGTTTCTACATGTCTTTTAGCACATAATAATGTAAACATTTTCCAAAAAAAAAAAAGCGTGTTTAGCAAATGTTTTGGAAACCATGGTGAAAACAAAAAATGATGAGAATGAATTTTGTTAATTAGAAAAATGGTTGATATATATATATATATTTTTTTTGCTGTTGACTTTTCTTTCCTTTTTTTTTTTCAGGAAGTTTACTTTTAGTTTTTTTCTTTCGACAACTAAAAAAACCAAAGAAGTCATCCTTAAAAGAAAAAAAAAGAAAAGCATATCAAAGTATGTGTTTTTTGTCATATATTTGGAGGAATTTGGTTAATAATTTCATGCAATTTGGACCAAGCACATTTTCTGCCAATGTTTGGATGCACATTGTTGAGTTCTAGCATTGGATTACTGTCTGTTAATACCATATGCAGCTGTCATGATGCTCGAACAGCTTTTCCCTGCTTGGACAGCTTTTCCCTACTCATCTCAGTCTCTCGAATGAACCTACAACAAGAAGAGGGACACTTCGAACGTAAGGGGGCACCTGTGTGATATCGGCCAAAGGCTCTTTGACGCTCAAGTCAAGTACTTGTTTGGTAGAGTATGGGAGCTAGTTAGTTGGGAAAAAGCATGTTATCTTGAGCTATAGTAAATGCACTCCATTTATAGGCTACCACTTAAATCGAGTGACAAGTGGGTTTTACTCATGACCCGCATGTCACACCAAGACCTGTTAGGGAGTAGGTCACAAGTATTGTGATCCCCACCAAAGGATTGGTCTCTATCTAAGGGTTGAAATAAGGCCATATGTCGACCTTTAGTGGTGAGTTTCTGCCTAGCTGTAGCCTCTAACAGTCTGACCTGAGCATACGTTCTTTCCTGAGGAGGCGATGCCTTATGTCACAGCTAGTAGAGGCTCTATGGAGCACCTTAGAAGGAAGACTCAAGCATTGTGCATTGTCTTCTTAATGATCTTACCGAGCACAGTGGCTGAGTTGCCGTGGAGGTAGTCCTCGGGGATGGCACCGAGCACACTCCCAACAGTAGCCCCCAATGCACCTGGTTGGTGCTATGTTGGGTAGACTATACCAATGGTCAGCTATGGTTGGCCTTGAGGCTTTGTCTCAGGGCGATGTCTGAAGGGACAAGCGGTCAAGCTCGATAAGACATATATCAGCATGCAATTGGTTATTTCCCTGATAAGCATAATCATTGCATTTCTTCGAGTTTTGTGCCCAAGTTTTAGCTATAAATAGGAGTTGGTTCTCCATTGTTCTAGAGTGTTTTCAAGACTAAACTCCCAAACTTTTGAGTTTTAGCTATAGAGCAATGAACTGTAATCCAAGGACTTTATTTATAGACTTGAATAGTTTATTAACCGAGCAGGTAATTTTCAAATATAAACTTAACTATAAGTGACTTAAGTGACTCCCAAAATAATTTAATTAGATGAAAGTACTGAATTAGACTAGACGGGAATCAAGGAAGTAGATATTATGGAAACTTTACCTAATCAGGATAGGGCAACTCGGCTAGCCAAGATCCTTAGCCTTGGAGAGGGAACGATCCTAGAGATAGTTCCTCGAAATGATTGAAAGGAAATGCCCGATCAGACCATACAATGTCACTTAAGCCTCGAAGTGACATTATATTCAAGGAGTTGGTGAGTGATTCGATCACTCTAGGGGTTCTGGTTGAAACAATCCAATCAATGTAGAAAAATCGACTAAACAACAACCTAAGGGGCTTTGACGTAGTGGGAGGATTGGGCATCAACCTGAGAAATATATGTTCAATAGTAAAGCCTACTTGGCTGAACTAGTTAAACATGATAGGGACTTTTACACTGTGTAGAGGCTATGGAGGATGTTGATTCAAAAGGAAGAAATCAATTATGAGGAAACCTTTTCACCTGTAGCCATGCTTAAGTCCATCCATATTCTCTTATCCATAGCTGTAACTCTTGACTACGAGATTTGATAAATGGATGTCAAGACGGCCTTCCTGAATGGCTATCTTGATGAGTTTTATATATGGTGCAGCCCGACAGGTTCAAGGCTAAAAGTCAATAGGATAACGTCTATAAACTGTTAAAGTCAATTTATGGACTTAAGTAGGCTTACCATTCTTGGAATATAAGATATGATCAGGTAATCAAGACTTATGGGTTCAAACAAAACGTGGATGAATCACGTGTTTACAAACACATTAAGGATGGGAAGATGGCTTGTCTACTGCTTTATGTAGATGACATTCTACTAATTGACAATGATGTTGGGGCATTGTCATCGGTCAAATTATGGTTGACCAAGTAGTATGACATGAAATTTGGGTGAAGTTAATTATGTTCTTGGTTTCTAGATCTTTCAAGATAGGAAGAACAAAATGATGGCTTTACCCCAAGAGGCCTACATAAATAAAATTCTCGAGAGGTATGCAATGTAGAATTCTAAGAAAGGTAGACAACCATCTAGATCTAGCGTTACTCTTTCTTGGAAAGATTTACCAAAGCCTGATGAAGAAAGAAAATACATGAAAAAGGTACCTTATGCTTCGGCAGTGGATAGTTTGATGTATGCTATGTTTTTCACATGATTGACATACGTTACACGGTCAGAATAGTAAGTTGATTTCAGTCGTATCTAAGGCCAAACCACTAGATTACGATCAAGCATATTTTTAAGTACTTGAGAAGGACTCGAGGGTATATGCTTGTGTATTTGGGTAAGGATCTCACACCTCTAAGATACATTGATTTAGATTTTCAATCATGTCTAGATTCAAGAAGATCAACTTCTAGTTCTGTGTTTACTATAGGCGATGGTGCTATTGTTTAGAGAAGTTGTCAAGCAAGATTGTACTTCGGATTCAACGATGGTGGCCTAGTATGTGACAACTAGTGATGCTTCAAAAGAAATAGTGTGGCTTCGTAAGTTCCATGGGGATCTTGAGGTAGTTCCTAGTATGGATAAGGTGGTATCACTATGTTATGATCACACTACAGCAATAGCTAATGTTAAGGAACCAAGATTTCATAAGAAGAGTAAGCATATTCATCGAAAGTATTATGTGATAAAGGACTTCGTTGAGGGAGAGCATGATGCTGTATGCAAAATTACGTCTAAGGACAATTTAGCATATCCATTCATGAAGACACTAACTATGAGAGTGTTCAAGAGGCATGTGGAGGCTATAGGAATGCAAAATATGTCATATTTACTCATTTATAAGGTGTTTGCCTAGTGGTGGGAACCGTTTTTACTGTAGCATGTGAACGATTTACACTGTAGCAAGTTTTTTCTTTTTTACTGTAGCATGTGAAAGCTTTACACTGTTTATAATTGAGTTTGTGGTGTGAACCACCCTTCGCCAAACACCCTTTTAGTGCAAGTGGGAGATTATTATATATGGTGACCTAAGAAGTAAAATGTTGTAATATGTTTTTGGAGACATTTTATCAATAAAGATTTTTTTTATCATTCATATACAAAATGTTGTCGTCTTTATGTTCATTTATATCGAATGTACGATAAACAAACATAAGTTTGAGACTATCGATCTAAACCTTTAATAACGTGTATATGATAGACAGATTATGCAGAAGACATGAATCTTAAAGGTGATGATCTAAATCATAAGATCTACAATCAAGGGAATAAAGTTGAGCACTTTATTCATGCAAAGATTGTAATGTTATCTACATCCCTAACGGGAGATGGCTTGTCTAGGTCATCGGAGTGGGACTCCGATAATAGAAGCATTGGTGCGTTGTCATCAGTGATGATGTATTGGATCAGGGATAGAAAAGTTGAATTGATTTGATTAATAATTTTGTTTGTGCAAATCAATTCACTTTAGACAATCATATATATTGTGTCTTAATCTTGAAAAGACTAATAGGCCCATATTCTTCACTTATGTCTTTTGATGTACAAAAGAATGACATCTTGACTTTATGATGGCACGCATACTGGTACGTTGGAGACATGACTCTTGATTGTGTAGGCTTGTTATTCATAGATATGGAATCTATAGCTCTTTTTGTAGAATTAATGATATTTTCTTATATGTGTTATCTTGTAATTGAAAGACTGGAGTGCTTAATCATGTGTAATCGAATGGTACGTTATCTATAGATAGTAAGTATTCCAATGGTATGATAATGGAATCTAAAATAAAAATAATCAAGAAGATAAAACGAAATTTATTCTTAAGCCAATTATGAATATCCTACGGGGATGTGACATACTATGATATGTCATGGATGGTTAGCTTACTTGAAGCTTCATAATTTTATATAGTTCGAAAGTGTAACTCTAAGCTTTTAGTGGAGTAACGTTAGAGTTGATAATTATAAAATAAGTATTGGGATATTGTATTTTATAATTATAGAAGCTTGAACTATATATGTCTATCGGGTCCCCTTTGCTAGATCATAATAAATCCAGTTACAATACGGCATGCTTTTTCTACAATTGATGACTTATGTTAAATTATTAGATTGGTTAAAATTCGATAAGATTGAATAATTCATGTTAGTTTATTAATTGAATTAATTTTATAAATTAATTCAAGATAAACATATTGAATTATTTGGATAAGATTTTATTTTTATGGGATTATTTAGATATGACTGTTTTAATCAGATAACTTCTTTATTGGATTATTTGAATTAAAAGTAGGGCTCTATCTAAGATTTTCAGGTGGAAAATGAGATATGCTCAAGGATAAAAATTATCCTAAGTTCGACAAGCCAATGAGAAACTTTGGCCTACTGATAGAGTAAGTTCAGAAGGCTAATGAGAAAGTTTGGCCTACCTCAGGCTGTTAATCCTTCAATGATCTATATACGCATTTTAGATGCGTTTTTCATCAAAAGTTGATCCAAATTCAAATTTTGAGGCTTCATCTGAAAGGAATTAACCCTAGATTCGATCACTATAAATAGGGGGTGAGTTTTTTTAGTTATTGAGATCAGTTATAAAGCATAGAGTGAGTATTCTAGTCTAAGAAACTCTAAAACTCCTTGAGAGTTATTATTCAACATCAAGAACCTTAGCTTTAGGTCTTCTTAAGTGGTTGGAAGGAGAGTTACTGGAGGAAGAGATGTACGATGTGTGACCACCCACACACCAATCATGGATAAAGAATAGCAAAAAAAACCAATTGGTTGAGGCACTTCTAGAACATTTTTCTCTACACAGATTCGAGCCCACTTTGGTATACAAAAGATGGTAGTAAGATCTGTCATTAATTTATGTATTTAGCATTTCAAACTTGTGTTTTGAAAAATACTCTAATTTAAAAAATTTTAAAATTATGCTACATACTTGTTTTTCTAACACAAGATGTCATGGGAGGCCTTCAAGCAAGTCTTCAAAATGAAGAGGCTTCCTCGGTAGACCGGTTGGTTACTACTTCACCGGCGTCAAGAAGGATTGTATTTTCAAGAACAATAACTCAGACAAGCTTTGGAAGTTCGAGTGGTTTTATATTAGGGGAACTGGATGTCCTAGGCCGGTAAGGTGGTGCTCGAAGATTAGGAGATCCCATAAAGGTTTGAGCAAGGACACAAGTAATCGAAGAGACCATGGGCGCCAATTAGAGTCATCATGGCCGTAAAAGAATTATATACGAAGCCTGAAGCTTCTCAGTAATAGGCATTTCTATTGCTAAAGACGAACCTTGCTTATTACTACTTGTTTAGGGGTTCTAGCTCAACTAACCTCCCGTCATGATGATATTCCACTTGCTCGTCTTGCCGTGCAAGTGACTATTGTAGAGCGCAGCACTACTGATGTCCCATGGCCAAGCACCTACCGAGCCAGGTGGTTGACAGGGGACTTACCAACATCCAGTTCTGAGGAATCGTCTAGTGGTTCCCTTGGTTTGGGCCCGCCCATAGTCATCAAAGAGCTCGGGGATGTGATCAGGCTGCTTTACCCGCCAGGCCAACTCCAGATCTGAGGTTCACCCCAAGTTCTTTTTTGTTGTCAAGCTCGATTTGACTTGGTTGTTTTTCCTTCTCGCAGACATGTCTTCAAAGGGGATGTCGAGGTAGGAGATGCAGAGAATGATAGAGGGTCCCCATCAATCAAAAGGTAAAGAGGTCTCTTGGCCCAAGAGGAGAAGGACCAAGGAACCTGAACACCCTACCGCTGTCGACCCACCAAGCATCTCGCCACTGCCGCCGAGACAAAGAGACTTGACAAGCCATGGTGACAGCAACCCTCCTCTTACTACAGTCGTTGCTCCACGGCCGCTAGCCAATCAATCAAGGAGGCGCCACTCATCATGCACCCTAATGATGGGGGCCATGCCAAATAAAGAGTTTTTTGCGGCAGCCAAAGAGTAGACGTTCTCAAACTGCTTCCTCTCGGCCTTCCAGTTAACCATCCAAGTATGCTCGGTTGAAATTCTAAGCTCCTTATTACTTGGGTGTTTTCTTGGTCTCTAATCTATGCTCTTATAAGCCTACTCGTATCTAAAGGTCGCGACCTCCTAACCAAGTGCACATTCCACACCACGTGGAGAAAGGCCAACAAGGCTGTCGAAGAGAAAGATTAGGTAGAAAAGCCGCTAAAAGAAAATGAGAATGAGCTTTCCTAAGCGCAAGCTGATGTGACCCGAGTTAAGGAATAGGCTAGTAAAGCTCATGAGGAGGCTAATCAGGTGTGGGCAGAGGCAAAGTAGGCTCGAGCCACCCTCCTCTAAGAAATAAATAAGGCTCAAGCCACTCAAGATGAGCACAAGCTAGTTTTTAGGGAGGAGTTGCCCAGCAGACTAACCCAAGTAGTGGAGGAATTTAAGAGCTCTGCTTACTAAGTAGACAATTACTATCTCGGGATGAAGGACTTGCAAAAGCATCTTCTAGAGAAGCATCCTATGGCTGCTGCCATGGATTAATTGCTCATTGTCAAGCTCGAGTCTGGCAAGGAAAAAGAGGAGGTCGAAGAAATCCAAGCTCCGTAGGGTAAGACACGGTCATCGACTTAGATGCTGACGACGATGAGGCCGGAGCTCAAAACTAATGGCTATTTTTGTAATTTTTATTTTCATTTTACTTTTCTCTATCCTGATTAAGGAGATGCCCCATTATTTGTAACTCCTACATACTTAATAATAAAAATTTTCATTTTCCCAAGTTTGATGCTTCTCGGGTTATTTTATATATTTTTTTATATACTTTTGTTGGGCCAAGTAGGAACATGTCCACTTTCTCGGACCCTCTTATTTGGGAACGCCTATCTGACGTGTCCAATCTAAGCTAGCTTTAATGACGCATAGTGCCTTATGTCTTCTTAGACTTGGTTAAGTCCATTAGGATTTTCACAAGTTTAATTGTGGTCGAGAGTTAAATTCCTCGAGGTTATCACCAATTTGGTGTGACTATTGATTAGGTCGTCCATGATGCATTAGACTAGTAGGCTGATGTTTGAAGTCCATTTATGGTCGATACATATGCCGACTAGCCCCCTAGTTAGGAGTCGGGGCAGCCTTCCCTCTTTGAGAGTTGTGGCCTTTCTTGACATTTGAATTGCTTAGAGGAATTCTTTAAATTTGTATCTTTCATTGATATTTCTTTTTTGTACATTTTCTCTGCTCTTGCTTGGTAGGTCTTTTAGTTACAAAAAGAATGTTGAGGCTAGAGATCAAAAAAAGCGTTTTGGCTCTCGTCAGCAATAAAATTTCTTCAAGTACTTGGCATTCCAGGGGTGGTCGAGCATATTTCCTTCCATAGCTGCTATCTTGTACATGCTTGGTCAGGTGATGCTAATCACTTTAAACAGGCCATCCCACTTAGGTCTGAAGGAACCAAGCTCGGCCTATTAGATGATGACTTTCTTTAAGACTAGATCACTAACTTTAAAGCTTTTCGATGAACCTGCTTGTTATAATATTGGGCAAAAGCTTGATTCCGAGTAGTAGTACGAATAAGGAGTGTCTCTTTTCTCTTCTAGGAGGTCAAACTCGAACATTGTATCTCATTGTAGTGTTTGATAATAAAGTTTGGCAAACCGACCTCGGCTAGGATTATAGCTTCAACCCTATAGACCATGGAGAATGGAGTTTTTCTATGGCAATCCGAGTAGTGGTGTGGTATGCATAGAGTACCTTCAAGAGCTTGTCGATCCATGAACCTTTGAGCCCTTCTATTTTCTTCTTCAGGTTGTCCTTGATGGTCTTGTTAACTACTTCAACCTGTCCATTGCTCTGAGGGTACCCAAGCAAGGAGAAAACTTTCTTAATGTCGAGCTATTCACATATTTGGAGGAGAACGACTGCTACGAATTGCTTTGGCCTTATTTGGTTGGAGC
The DNA here is from genome assembly GCA_946598075.1 of Artocarpus hirsutus. Classification (NCBI taxonomy): domain Eukaryota; kingdom Viridiplantae; phylum Streptophyta; class Magnoliopsida; order Rosales; family Moraceae; genus Artocarpus; species Artocarpus hirsutus. Next base: position 17,010 of record CAMOHE010046256.1, on the reverse strand, counting down.
ATTAAGTTGACTCAAATGACTCAAATGAGGACTCGGGTATACACAGTCCTGTGACTACCTGTTTGGTGGCTGAAATTATTGGGGTTTTTGAATCCTAATCTAGGTCCTCCTAATCGTTTAACTTGAGTTCAGTTCTGCCTTGTTTTCTTGGGGCTCGAATCACTGATCTACAGTGATATTGCTCGAGAACCCCAAAATGCAAGGGAATCTCTAGCACAACCGCAGAGGAATCTATTCTGGCCATTTTACCGTTGAGGGTTTGTGCTTCTTTTCCCGTTGAGGGTTATAATTCCCCAACATCGAGAAAATTTTTGCTTATAATCCTCACATCTCTCTCTCTATAGGCCAAAACGGCGACTCCCTCTGGTGAGACCTTGCTCCGTTGACTTCCTATTATTTTCTGTCAAAGCAGATCGGCCAAGCGTAAATCGTATTTGAAACACTGTGGGCCTCTCGCCTTATGCTGTTGTCGGTGGCGTAGTAGGCGACGACCATCTTTATTGCAATTTGCTTCGGTCCAGCTGGAGGTGACCCACTTATCGGTGGGCTTATACACAGTGGTAAGTGGCTCGACCTCCAAATGTTTTTTTCCCCTCTTTTTTTGTTGTGCATTTTTTTTCTGCTTCTCGAGTATGAGTCTTGATTGAATTGCTTTACTTCACTGAATCGCCCCTGCAAACTTAGCTTTCTACGGAAGATTCATCTATATTGCCGCGATTTGAGGCATGATTTGGCATAAATTTGGTTTTGGTATATTTGTCACCCGTTGTTTTCGCATGATCAACTGCTGCAATAACACGATAATGGATTTTTTTTTAAGGTTGGATTACATTTTTGTTGAATCGGAGATGTTTGAAACATGCATTCGGTTTCTGTTTTGTTCATTTCTTATTTTCCTTCTTGCTTAGAATGAAATCTTTTACTTGATGGATTATAAATGTTGGGATTGAAATCTGGTAAATGCCCTCTGTTTCAACTGAACTTAGTTTGGTGCATTATAACTGCTCCCAAGTGAAATCATGTGATACGATTGTTCCAATTTGGCAAGATAAATTATTAATCCCATATCTCTAAACTTTTTTTTTAATTCCCGCGTTGCTGATAGTGGATTTCCCATAAGAGAAATTACAGTGGTGTTTGCTATATTTTGCTGATATCTCCTTTTATTGATGCTTGCTTTGCATTGCCAAGTGCCAACCATGGACGGGCTCTACTTCTTGTTTATTAAAATCTATGTGGTCAATTTTTTTTTCTATGCATTTGAATTTATGATTATGATGGACATGGTTAACTTTTGTCAACTAATTTCCAAATTTCTCATGAAGGAGATAAAAAAGAGAAAAAAGGATAAGCTGTTTCTTGAGTGTAGTGAATCTTGAAACAAATTTTTGACATAAAGATAGTTAAAGTGGGTGTGAATTAAAGAAATGTACATATTGAGGATATTTTGCATTCTGGGGTTCATTATTAAACAGATTAATTTCTTTAAGGTGTTCTTGAAGCACTTTCTTCAACGAATGATCAATTTTAGTGTCGAATTCACAGATTTTTTTCCACTTGGTTATATCACTTTTTCATGAAGCTGCTTCCCTTGACAAAGGACTTTCTACTTTTGAACTTTGTTTATCAAATGCATTGGTAGAGGCCAGTTCATTAACGGTTTCAGTTGTGGAGTTTTTTCATACCTAGTGAGTATTCAAGTGTACGGTTTACACTTTCACATGGTATGACACTTAATTCATCAGGGCCATGGCGAGTAGTCCCTGAGTTTTTAGCGAAACCTGCAAGCTCCAAAATGATTTCTAAGTTAAAGGCATTTTTTGGATATTAAAACAAAAGCATAATCTAATTGCATGTTAACTGTGAGTTAGCTTATATTTTCTTTAGGTGTCACAACCAAGCATGGATTTCTTCGGCCATTTCACAACTACCTGTCTTCTCTTTTTAGTAAAAAATAACTTGTTTTTTCATAGAATCAGGAAACAACACTGCAGAATATGAGTTAAGGACACAAAAAGGAAAAGAAACAATTATTTTCATGTAGTTCGGTTTGAAATGTAGGTTGATTGTCATTTGTGTTCATTTACTTTACAGTGTAGTTCATTTTGAAATCTAGGTTGATTTTCATTTGTGTTCATTTTCTTTTTACATGCTATTCTTCAACAATTAGTGATATGGGGCTTCTCTATCACAGACGTGGGATCTCTACTAGCATATAGCCTTTGTTTAGTAGTTTTAAAAAGTGTTAATCTTCCTATAAGAGATATTAACTTGGTGTTTTGTATCTTTTGCTTATTTGTCCTTTTATTGATTGGTTGATTGGTTGTTTGAAGTTGGTTAGGCACATAACCTCGAGAGAACCTGCTTGATAAGCAACTGAAACTTCATAGTTCTTTTTAGTTTCCTTCTTACAAGAAACAATGCTTAAAATTTGTTTTATATTTTTGTTTATGATTCTTCTTAAAACAAAAAATGTGGTGTTAGACTTCATTTTTGTAGTGTATAATGTGCCTTGGTTTTTGTTATTTGTATTCAATAAAATGGGAACTATGATCTTTATTAAGAAATGCCCTCAATATGAACTTGTCATTTGTTTTACACTTATGCTTATAACAATTGCTACCTATGTTGCTGATCTATTTGTCTTCTTCCTCAATATGAAATGCCCTCAATTGCTTATAACAATTGTCTTCTTCCTCTAGCTGAAAGGGGATAACTCTTTTGGCATCTTACATTTTTAGCCAATACGATCAATTATTATAAGAATTTAGTTCTATAATTTTTTACCCCAATAAAATTATTTGCCGAACTACAAAAATAGAGCCATTGTGATAAGTTTGCTGTCCCTTTTTTCTTTTTATTTCTATACGTTTTAAGGGTTGCTCATTGTGAAAATACGTTACCATTGCCTTCCCCAAATTTCTTACAGTTGAGTTATGGCAAAGCAACCCTGCCTTCTGCTGGAAAATTCTCGCTAGTCTCTCACCTCTGCTTTCCCCAATATTATTGTAGGGTTGATATTTCTCTCTGCTAGAACCCCACCACTGTTGATTTCTCTTGCGACATCTGTCTGCTGGAAACCCACATCCATTTGGGTGTCTTGCTTTCTCTCTCACCTTCAAGACGGCGTCCATTGTGAGCCGCGGTCAGAGCTGCAGCCCTCAGATGGCTCGTCTTCTCCGCCGGCGATTCCTCCAACGTAGACATCTTGGCCACCGGCCTTTGCTTTGTAGTCGTTGTCGCTGTCGGAGCGACTTGCTTGGGTTCGGTCGGAGTCTGACCACTCGTCAGTTGCCTCAAACACAGTATGTAATCCCAAAACTCTATTCCTCTTTCTTCTTGTTTTATTTCAGATTACATTCAGATAGTAGAATATAATAGTCACCATGATGTTTGCACTTTTGGCTGTGTATATCAAAATATGATACTTCATTGTTTGTGCATACCAATCGGTAGTAGCATGGCTATGGACGTATTAAATACCAATCCACTATGACGCAATACTTATTAACGTTCCACCCCGTTCTTTTTGTGCCATACTTGCATGTGAATTTGCTGTTGCGCGCTCTATGGACTGAAAAAATGAAAATGGTAAAGATGAGAAAGAAGAGGAACTAGGATGAGGCAACAGTTAATTGAAGCCGACAAAATGAGAGAGCTTTGTTGTTAAGGCTAGTGGACCATCAAACAATCGCCCTAGGACGACATCCTACCACAGTCGACTGGGACCAGTGGGCGGGGGAAATTTTTGGTCAAGGTGTTCCTGGTGAACGTTGCAAGCAAAAGCAAAATTGACTGAGAAAAATTTTTCATCTATATTCTGTTTTGATAAATGCAAGTGGCCTTGGTTGGGATCCTGAAACCGGGGCCGTTCATTGCGAGGCAAAGTATCTAAATGATTTCTTAGCGGTACGTTTATTTAGTTTTGCTAGTATCTGTCTTAATTCTTTAAAATATAATGACTTTTGGATTGTTGCTCACTGATAATTTTAATCATTCGATGTCCAACGAAACCCCAATGCGAAGGACTTGATTGGCAAGGCTGTGCCAAATTGGGCGTTGATATCACAATTGTTTCATCGGGAGTCATGCGGTTGCTTCGGGTTCGACTCGTTTGACTGAAGCTCCTAGTCCGTCGAGAAGCAACTCTAAGCATGAAGGACGTTATGATCAGATGGACATAGAAGATAATAGCCTCGATGACAGGGCATACATTGCTCATTTGGTAGGACTGGACGGCCGCAGATCAGGAGTACATGCATGCAGCATTGCTCCTACCTCTCGGACAATTGGGAAGAGGCCAGTGCGTAGTAAAGGTGCGGTGGATTCACAAGTAGCTGCCATTGCCTTACAAAGCATCGCAGATTCCCTATCCAGCCGCAGCTGTAGTGAAGGCACTGGTGGTGGAAGTTCAGCAAATCAACACGTATCGGATGATGGGGAATGAAGACAGTGCCTAACGATCATCGATGAGATGAACTTAAGCCCAGATCAGCATGTGAACTTTACAGAATACCTATCAACTAATCCAAAAATGCGAACTGCGTTCATCATGGCCAAACAGGAATGTCGCATGGCCTTCGTACAGAAGGGCATCACAAGAGTTCAATATCAGCAATGGCAACCAGCAGAGCGCATGCCTCCACCACCAGTTGCGACGCAAGCACCACCGGCACCTGTATTCCATCCTCAAGCCCAATTTCACCAGGACTTTCCATATTTCCCTCGTCCACCATATGGTGGACATGATAGATATTAGATCATCCAATTAGTGCATGCTTTCCATTTTTTTCCCCAACCATTTCTTTACCAGTTTGTCATGGACTTATTTTATTTGGGTTGTATTAGACATAACATTATTTAGAGTGCATTCTTCATTGCATTTTTTAAGATTGTATTCTGTATTGCAATTTTTTCAGAGTGTATTCTTCATTGTAAATTTTTGGATTGTATTGTTCGCCAAGCCTTGTATTGTTGATTCGGATAATGTTTAATTTGTTAGTAAGAACAAATACTTAGTTATTACCAGTTTGCATTGGTGTAATCTCTTATTTATCTTATATTGGCGCTCTATGCCTTAATCTTGAACCGTTATTTGGTTACTATATTGATATTGTCTATATGTAACTTACCAATAAGGTTTATCTAACAACAATGATATATCAATCTATGGTTTTCTCAAATCTCACAACATATAATAGATTCCTTGTAGGGATTTTATGGCAGATTTTGGTGACTCAAGTTATAGACACAATAATTCAGACGACGACGATAATATCTATGACATTGCAGCAGCTTCTGCGGCTCTATATGTCGCTGTTTTTTTGCAGCTGCGTCAACAGCGCAACACTTTGGGGATGCTTGGACACGAACGAGTTTCTAATTTGCTACATGGGCATCATAGTAGAATATATAATAAGATACGAATTGGTGCTGACACGTTTACAGCACTTAGCCCAGTAGTCCAAAACAAGGGTTTGTTAAGACCTAATCGTAATACCAATGTTGATGAACTGATAATTTTTTTAAATGTCATATCACAAAGCCAAACAAACAGAGAAATGCAAGATTATTGGCAGCATTTAGGAGACAATTTCGCGCTTCTTCACACAGGGCCTCCATGCAATATGTGAATTAAGACATGATTTTATTCGACCGTCGAAATGGAATGAACTAACCATGCTTATTTAAACGCATAGGAACAAGTACCTTCCATGGTTCAAGGTAACTATCTCTAGAACTCATGAAAACTATATTGTCATGTGTAAAACAGCTATTTTAAACCACTTAACGTCACAATTTAACGAACAGGATTGCGTTGGCGCTATTGACGATACACACATACTATGTATTCCACCAAGCGAAGAATCAAGAAGGTATATTAATAGAAAAGGATTTCACTCACAAAATGTCATGGGCGTCTGCAACTTTGAAATGAAATTTACTTTCATCTTAACTGGATGGGAGGGATCCGCCCATGATGCGCGAGTGTTACTAGACGCCATATCCGATCCAGGAAAGAACTTTCCAAGACCACCACCAGGTAGACGAGAAAGAGTAATTATTGTTGTTCTTTTTGTTTCACCTTTGAATTTTATATAGTTCTAGAATACATATACTAACACTACTTGTGATATTTAGGAAAATTCTATTTAGTAGATTCTGGCTATCCCAATAGCGATTGTTTCCTTACTCCATATCGAGGAGTTACCTATCATTTGCAGGAGTATCGAGAGCGTAGGCATGGTCCTCGTTCGCCAAGAGAGTTGTTCAACTATATGCACTCATCTCTTCGCAACTGCATTGAAAGAACCTTCGGCGTATGGAAGGCGAGATTCCCAATATTGAAGAGCATGAAGCCCTTTCCATACGACAAACAAAAGTTGATCCTAATTGCTTGCGCTGTGATTCACAACTTCGTACGCATGTGGCAAAGCAATGATGAGATACTTCAGCAGTACTATAATGACGCACTACCGGTGGCTGAGATAGAAGGAGAAAATGTGGACGAAGAAGATGGGGTGCAAGATGACGATGGGGTTGATGTGAACCCATTGCTTCAAAATAGAGTTGACAATACCAGCATGAATGCTAGTAGGGATGCGATCGCGAACTAAATATGGGAAGCTTATGCACAATGCCCTTGGTACACAAGTCGGCATTAGTATTTCAGGTGGTGGTAATTTTTTACTACATTAATGTTGAAACGTTGCTACGTTAGTTGGAGGTTTCGCTGCTATTGTCTATAATAAACACTGTCATATATGCATGACATTGAAAAAGGAGCACATTCTTTAAATGGATTGTACTTTTATTTCCCATAAATAGTTTATAAATTGGAGAGAGAATTGGATATTTCGGCAAATCGTTAATAGCATGAACTGGGCAACAATATTCAATAGGCAACAACAATATGACTTAATACAGTTATAACTCTAATTTTTTAATAGTGTCATATGCACTAAACATTGATTTCTTATTGCATTCAATGAAATGAAAATAGTTTATTTCATGCACCATTTTATGCTCTTTGTAAAAAATGTGTTATTTTTGTAAACAAAAAAAAATTTAATTTTCACAAAAGGACAACTAAAAATCCTAATCCAAATATCACATGTACCAAACACATATTCATAACTCAAATCAGGTTTCAAAAACTTACCAAACACATATTTGAATATTCTATCTAAATCTACTTTTAAATACTCTACCAACCAAACAATAATTCGAATTATAACTCAAATCACATTACTTAAATCACAATCCAAATCACAATACTATTTAAAAAAAATCAAATCACCATAATTCGAATACCTTTACCAAACGGGCCCTAAGTTTTTAAAGTTCTGACTTCCTCATAAACTTTTGATACTCGGATATCTTTGCTACAGTAAAAAGTAAAATTTTCTCTTATATTTAAGGAAAAAAAATCATAACTTCTTCATTTGTTATCCAATTAAGATGATTCTTTTTTCATTGTATTTCTAGTGAAGAGAAAATTAAATTAAGATCTATATTGCATATTTTTTAGAATCATTATCATTAAGATTTTATTATATTTGTTTTTTAAATCAAAAACTAAGTTTTTTAAATCAAAAACTACTTTCATTACTAAACACAAATTTTAATTTTATTCTATATTCAAATTAAAACTTAAATACACATCCAAACATAAATTCGGATAACAATTCAAATCACTAACTCAAATCTTAATTTAAATCATATTAACTCAAATTAAATCACTAATTCGAATCTCTTTACCAAACGGACCCTTGGATTCTTTTTAAATAGTATTGTAATTTGGATTGTGATTTGAGTAATGTGATTTGAGTTATAATTCGAGTTATTGTTTGGTTGGCAGAGTATTTAAAATTGGATTTGGATAGAATATTGAAATATGTGTTTGGTAAGTTTTTGAAACCTGATTTGAGTTATAAATATATGTTTGGTACGTGTGAAATTTGGATTAGGATTTTTAGTGACTCTTTTGTCAAAAATTAAAATTTGTTTTCCAAAAATAGCACATTTTTTAAAAAGAGCATAAAATGGTATATGCAATAAATTATTTTCATTTTATTGAATACAATAAGAAATCAATGTTTGGTACACATGAACATAATAATAAAAAAAATTAGAGTTATAACTGTATTAAGTCCTCTTTTTGTTGCCTATTGAATCTTGTTGCCAAGTTCATGATATTAGTGATTTGTCGAAATATCCATAAACTATTTATAGGAAAAAAATTATTACAATCTATTCAAAAAATGTGCTCATTTTTTAATATCATTGTATACATGACAACGTTTATTATAGACAACGGTGGCGAAACCCCTAGCTAATGTAGCAACATTCTAACATTAATGTAGTAAAAATGTATTATATTGAAATACTAATGTCGACTTGTGTATTAAGGGCGTTGTGCATAAGCTTCCCACATTTGGTTCGTCATCGCATCTCTACAAGCATTCATGCTAGCATTGTCACTTCTATTTTGAATAAATGGGTTCACATCATCTGCATCGTCGTCTTGCACCCCATCTTCTTCGTCGACATTTTCTCCTCTTATCTCAGCCTCTGGTAGTGCATCATCATAGTACTGTTGAAGTATCTCATCATTGCTTTGCTACATGCGTACAAAGTTGTGAATCACAGCGCAAGCAATTGGGATCAACTTTTGTTTGTCGTATGGAAAGGGCTTCATGCTCTTCAATATTGGGAATCTCACCTTCCATACATCGAAGGTTCTTTCAATGCAGTTGCGTAGAGATAAGTGCGTACAGTTGAACAACTCCCTTGACGAACAAGGACCATGCCTACGTTCTCGATACTCCTGCAAATGATAGATAACTCCTCGATATAGAGCAAGAAAATAATCGTTGTTGGGATAGTCAGATCTACTAAATAGAATTTTCCTAAGCATATCACAAGTAATGTTAGTATATGTATTTTGATTTAACTTAAAATTCAAAGGTCAACTTACAAAAAAACAAAAATAAGTTTTTGAAGCCGCTATCTGACGATGGTCTTGGAAAGTTCTTTCCTAGATCGGATATGGCGTCTAGTAACACTCGCACATCATGGGCGGATCCCTCCCATCCAGTTAAGATGAAAATAAATTTCATTTCAAAGTTGCAGATGCCCATGACATTTTATGAGTGAAATCTTTTTCTATTAATATACCTTCTCAATTCTTCGCTTGATGGAATACATGGTATGTGTGCACCGTCAATAGTGTCTATGCAATCTTGTTCATTCAATTGTGACGTGAAATGGTTTAAAGCAACTATTTTACACATGACAATATAGTTTTTCATGAGTTGTAGAGATAGTTACCTTGAACCATAGGAGGTACTTGTTCCTATGCATTTGAACAAGCGTTGACAGTTTATTTTATTTCGGAGGTTGAATAAAATCATGTCTCAATTCACAAATTGCATGGAGGCCCTGTGTGAAGAAGCGCAAAATTGTCTCTCTTAAATGTTGCCAATACTCTTGCATTTTTCTATTTGTTTGGCTTTGTGATATGACATTTTAAAAAATCATTAGTTCATAACATTGGTATTACAATTGAGTCTTAATAAACCCTTGTTTTGGACTATTGCACTAAGTGTTGTAAACGTGTTAACACCCATTTGTATCTTATTATATATTCTACTATGATGCCCATGCAGCAAATTAGAAACTCGTTTGTGTCCAAGCATCCCAACGTGTTGCGTTGTTGACAAGACTGTAAAAATACAACAGCATATAACGCCGCATAAGCGATAGCAATGTCGTAGATATTATCGTCGTTGTCTGAATTATCGTCTGAATTATTGTGTCTATAACTTCCATCACCAAAATCCGTCATAAGATTTGTACAAGAAATTTGTATATGTTGTGCGATTTGAAAAAACCATGTAATGATATATCATTGTTGTTAGCTAAACCCTATTGAACGGGCACATGTAGACAATTTTACTACAAATGGTAACCAAATAATATATCAAGATTAAGCCATTGTATGGCAAAATAAGATAAATAACAGAATACACTATCTTAAACTGGTAATAACTAAGTATATGTCATCACCAACAAATTAAACATCATTCGCATCAACAATACAATCGTTGGCGAAGAATACAACCCGAAAAATTAAAATGAAGAATACACTTTAGAAAAAAAGTTTTCGCATAATACAATCCAAAAAAATGCAATGAAGAATACACTCTTAAAAAATGCTATGTCTAATACAATTCAAATAAAATATGTCTATAACAAATGTAAACAAATGGTAGGGAAGATAAATAGGAAGCATGCAATAATTAGATGAACTAATATCCGTCATGTCCACCATATGGTGGACGTGAAAAATATGAAAGGTCCTGCTGAAATTGGACGGGAGGATGGACGAAAGGTGCTGGTGACGCCTACGACGCTACTTGTGATGGAGGCACTTTGGTGGTTGCTGTTGTTGAGATTGAACTCTTACGATCCCCTTCTGTACAAAGGCCATGCAACATTCCCCGTTGGCCATGAAGAACGCGGTTTGGATTTTGGGATTAGATGACAAGTATTCCGTAAAGTCCACGTACTGATTTGGGCCTAAGTTCATCTCATTCATGATCGTTAGGCTCTGCCTCCATTCCCCATCATCGGACGCATGCTGATTTCCTGAACTTCCACCACCAGTGCCCTTACTACGACCGCGGCTGGATAGGGAATCTGCAATGCTTTGTAAGGTAGTGGCAGCTACCTAGGAATCCACCGCAATTTTGCTACGCACTGGCCTCTTACCAATTCTCCAAGAGGTAGGAGCAATGTTGTTGGCATGCACTCATGATTTGCGGCCGTCAAGTCCTACCAAATGAGCAATGTATGCCTTATCGTCCGGGCTATTGTGTTATCATCTTTTAAGTCCTTCTGATCATAACGTCCTTCATGCTCAGAGTTGCTTCTTTATAGACTAGGAACTTTAGTCAAACGAGTCAAACCCGAAGCAACAACATGACTCCCAATTGTGGACTCCCGGTGAAACAATTACGATATCAACCCCCAATTGGGCATAGCCTTGCCAATCAAGTCCTTGGTTTGGGGGTTTCGCTGGACATCGAATGACAAGAATTATCAGTTCGCAACAATCCAAAAAATCATATTATATTTGGAAGAATTAAGACGTATATCAGCAAAACTAAATAAACTCATCGTTAAGAAATCATCTAGATACTCTGCCTCGCAACGAAAAGCCCTGGTTTTAGGATCCCAACCAAGGCCACTTGCATTTATCAGAACGGAATATAGCTGAAAAATTTTCCTCAGTCGATTCCGCTTTTGCTTGCAACATTCGTCAAGAACACCTTAACCAAAAATTTCCCCCGCTCACCGGTCCTAGTCGGCTGCGGTAGGATGTCGTCCGAGGGTGGTTGTTTGATGGTCCACTAGCCTTAATAACAAAGCTCTCTTACTTTGTCGGCTCCAATTAACGGTTATCTTATCATCGTTCCTCTTCTTTCCCATCTTTCCCATTTCTAATTTTTCAGTCCATAGAGCGCGCAACAACAAATGCACATGCAAGTATAGCACAAAAAGAACGAAGTGAAACGTTAATAAGTATTACATCATATAACTAGCTCAAAAATCGGAAATTGCTTCTTCCACTTCACATTAAGAGTCTCATTATGGTAGATTGGCACTTAAGACATCCATAGCCATGCTACCACCGGTTGGTACGCACAGGGACAGGTGGAATCGAATGTTGTACAATGCCACATTCCTGTGCATAGCCAACTGGGAGCACAGTAGCATATGTCGCCCAAGATAGTCCACAATGATAAAACTTCAACCAATGTGAGGAATCAAATCTTAGTTTCATCACTGCTAGCCCTTTCTCTAAGATCATCATGTAGCACCATCATGTTTAAATTCTATTAACCCAAGAAAAAAAAAAAAAGAAGACAGGAGAAAATAGATCAGCAACAAAGTTGGGAATTGTAATAAAAACAGTAGGTATACAAATGACATTTTCTAAGATCATGGGTAAATAACATATCACATGTCTAAGTTCACGATCACCATATGCTCAAAAAAGATAACGATATAAGAGAGCAAAACAACACAGCAATCCTAAACAAATCCACAATAAATGGTGATTTTGACGGCCAAGTAAAACCGCACATGCAGGTAAACATTGAGCTTATATGGTTATTATTTGTTTTGGATTTATGGCTAAATTTCCTATGGAGTGGGATTCAGTGAATAGCTCTTATGTTTTATTCTCCAAGCCATGAAGTGCCTTTTCGGTAATTGGTTTGTTTAAGGCAATCTAATGCTCAAAAAAAATGTTTCCGTGATTTGTCCTGGCTCGGAAATTGTAAACAAAGACTCGTGAAAGTACCAGCAAATTTGGATTTGCTAGCCATCTGATTATAACCAAAGTAGTTCGATATCCATCTGAAACTAGCACATCACGATGCATAGGATGCTTTTGAAGCCGGTCAGGGTAAATGATTTGCCATATGTGTAGAAATAAGAGGAACAGGAAAAAGTTGAGCTCATGCACAAATGCAACCTTTGAATAAGCACAAATGCAACCTTTACGAATGAAATGAATCAACAGTCAAAAAACTTTTCTAAGTGGATTATTAAGCTGTTGTCAGGACTTTAATTGCACTCATATTACGATAAACTACAACCACATATATATCTTATCCGGGAAACTACACTGTTTAGAGAACAAAGAATACAACTCGAAGGAATTGCAGAAGAAAGGACAGTTAGAAAAAACAACGCTTACTGACTTGAATAAAATTAAATAACATATCTCCTTATTTATTACAAGTAGACAAACTAAATGGTCTTCTTATGCAACACAAAAATACACAAAGTCATTGATTTAAAAAAACACTGGTTTAAAAAAGCCCTTTAAAATGAAATGAGAACAGAACCTTTCCAGGGGAGATGACATACATGAGGCGTAAGTGAAATGAGAACAGAACCTCAATATATATATATATATATATATATATATGCATGGCCATTGCATTACAACACCTAACCATAATAGAGACAACGTTTTCATGAAACAGAACAACAAAAAAATTATGTAAACATAACACTATGGTCCTAATAAATAGAACTTCAAATTCAAACTTTTTCAATTTGAAACAGGCGCACATTTTACCGATTACTTGGCATATATACTATCTCTAGATGCTCAGAACATCTCATCTCCTTTTTGAATCAAACACCTCTCAGAACAACGAGAACTAGAGAATAGCCGTAAAGTCACTCTATCCAGATTTAATCCTTGACAACCGACAGGCGACATACAAGTCTCCACCATCTTCAATATTGGAAATGGACCAAATTTTACAAGCAATCGTCTGTAGACTCATGTTCACTTCTTATAATCAATGAATTTGTACAACAATGTCAATCAAATCAACAACAGAGATGCTAATCCTGGCTTTTGCCTATAAGTAGATACATAATGAGATATGGGAATGATTGGGACCCACACAAACGCATCAACCAAGCTCGGGTCTTGACTCTTTAACTCTTCTATTATGCACACCATGGACTAGAAGCAGAAAGACCAATTATTATTCCAGTTCAAACTGGTGATTTTGACTTGTGAATTGTTGGAGTCTTGTCATAAAGAGTATTTGATAAAATCAATTATAACCGAGGATGAGATCAATTTTATTGTTTTCTGCCAATTGAGAAATGTCTTTTTTTTTTACCAATAGTACGGCCATTTATAAGATTTAAGAAGCAGATATAATTTGTTGTAGTTACTAAATAGCAAACATGACATTGGAAATACAAAGATCAATTTTATTGTTTTCCCTTCTAATTAGCAAGAATATTCTACTATGATGGTCAACATAGATTTTATTCAAACCTACACAATCATGATTCATGCATCCCCAAGAGGGAAAATGTATGTTCTACCAAAAACAGGGGAAAAAAATAGTGTGTGCCTATCCACCACAGCCACACTTTAGACATCAACAACTTTTAACAATAAGAAAACGGTGGGACATGGAATGGGTGGACCTCTGAAAATCTTTTTTTTAATGTAGTAAATCTAGGAATGGGATTCGTATGGAGATGCAGGTTTTTTCAAGTCCTGTATCAATTATGAACTCGTGAGGCTCACATACGA
>CAMOHE010046255.1:25728-56035 GCA_946598075.1 Artocarpus hirsutus | reverse complement strand
GTTCAAGTCTTTGAACTGTACTGCTTGTGTTTAAAACTAACATCTGCATACTTCATTCCTCATCATTATAGTTTGCTCTCCATTAACTGTAATTGTTTTCAGTTTAACTATTGTTATTTCTCAAAAAATAGTATTACGATTTACTTTTTATTTTTAGCTTGTCTTTTGCTTCGACTTTGTGTTTTTTGTTGTCCTCTAGACTTCATCGTGTAACTGCTTCATTACTATTTTTATTTTTACCAACAATTTTCTTTTATATCACTTCCTCTTCTTCTTCTCTTTTTCATTTTTTATTTTATTTGCTTTTTTGGTAAATTATGAGAGTGGATATATAACTGAGATTAGAGATTCTTCATATCCTATTCCTTTGAATTACTTCTATAAATTGTCATTGTCTTTAAGGAATATGGTTATTGTCTTTGAGCATCAAACTTGGTTGTTGTTGGGAATGCTTCATACATTATCATCTTATATTTTCTACAAATTTTCTTCACTTTTTTTTAATAAAAAAAAGCTCAAAAAATTATATTGTGCATTAGAATAAACCTAAACCGACACACCCGCCCGCATCCGCCCGCCGCCAAACCGAAACCGCCCGCCATTTCACGGGCGGTCTATGGGTTGGTTAATCGTCAACCCGTCATTTAAAAAAACCGACCCGCACCCGTCCAAAAACCGCCAACCCGCCCATTGTTCACCCATTATTATTGATTTTGATGCTAAAATTTATTAATTGATAAGAGAAAAATTCATTGTTGAAAGAGAACCCATTCCCAAACTTTGACATGTTGTTCTGAATATTGTACCGTGCAGATTTTAAAAATAATGCAGGCATTATGATTTAGTAATATAAATGGTGTGGACCAATTCAAAACTTGTGCCTGCTTTTGGCACTGTGGCTGATTAATTGAAGAAAAATATATTAAATACTCATGATTTTTTTTTTTGTTTTGAAAGATCACTTTTATTGTATTTTAATCATCTGAAGATCTATATGTAGAGAGAGAGAGCAGCAGATATGTTTCTATTAGGAAAATGTTACCATACAATAAGCTACGGATTATTTGCCATCTAAAAAACATTTTTCTGATTGTCATGCAATGGTCAAATAAAGTGGCTAAAACAGAACTGGAAATGACACAAACAGAGCTAAATCTGTTTATTATTATTATTATTATTATTATTTTAGAATTTAGGAGGTCTAGCGGTTAGGACGCCTTTATTAGGCATTTTTGTTTTATCCACCCAAGTTTGAATCCCGTAGACCCCTTAAAGCCCCTGCTCCAATTTTGGCTTTGATGCACTGAGATGGTGAGTGCAAGCGATAGCAACCCTGCATTGACGATTTAAAGAACCTCGCAGGTTTAACTGCTTTTTTGATAGCCCTGAGATTACTTCGACAGCCGAAGGGATGGAAATAGGGGCCACCCGATCCCCTTATTGATCATCCAAAAAAAAGAATGGAAAAATAACATCGCCAGCCGGAGAATTTCAAAAGGAAAATTTCAAAGAAGATAAGAACATGTGGCACATGAATTAAGATAACCTGACCCAGAAGTACTTAAAATAAGAACAATGTGGTGTCTGCCTGACTAGCATGAGCCATCAACTAGAGGGAGTAATCTATCCTCTATTATTTCAAATGGTCGGCCTTGCACGTTCTTAAAAATGCAAGAAAAATATCCACCAACACTAATTACACATATAAGAAAAAAGAGTCCTTTTTATTAAACATGACAACGTAACAACTAGCAACATTATTGCATAACTCTGCTATTCATGTAATCACATTTTGCGATGTAGAAAAAAAGAAGGAAAAATACTCTCTATACCAATAAAGAACATTTATAAACCTATTGTTCGTCAAATAAAATGCAAAATAATTCACAATCGATATGATAAAATTTCAGTTGAGATCATATAAAAAATATCAAATTATATATATATATATTTGAACCTAAAGGTGGGAATTCTAACTTTTCACTTTAGTCTGGTGCAGTTTTAACAAGCTATGCCTGTAACTATGAGTTCAAATACTTTTAAATCATACTAATCCATTTTATTTTGTAATACATTGATATTCAGACTATAAAATTATGATTACAAATCCCAAAACTCTATGTGTTCATTAAAAAAAAACTTTATGCTTGGAAAAATGATTTTATTTTTATAATAAATTTTCTTTGCTTCGTAAATGCTATCTAAATAACGTATTATGCAACTTTAATTTTTTTAATAACTTGGATATTTATATTGGTGCATTCTCTTAAAACAGGTATTTAATTTAGAGCGCTATCAATAAGCATTTTAAAACCCGCAAAATCTTAAGAACAAAAATTAAACAAATACCAGTAAAGAGGATTTTATCGGCCAAGTTCAGATCACAAATCATGCTAATTGTGTTGATTTGAACTTGTTTGCTTGAAATAGAAAATTTGAGCTATGCGGTTTAGATTACAATTTTAATTGACGCTAAAAGTGCAGTTAAAGTGTAAATTTAAATAGAGAATAAAATTTGAATTTATGCTTAAAATGATTTGAAAAGTTGAAAGAGAGAGGGGGTTAAATGAATCAATTCAATTTTAACGTGAAATAAAATATAAATTAGAGACCTTTTGAACACGAATTTGAACTTGATTCACCCCTCACAATGAAATCCAATCCCATTTTACGGTTTTAAGTCCGACAATCCATGTAATCTGTTCAATCCAATCCAATTATGAGGATTTGATTACATTATAAAAAATATGTATTGGTTTTAGATTGAGATTTTTCCTTTTCAATATATATAGATTAGATTACGGATTGATTATCTCCTAATTCGTGTAATACGTGAATATGTTATATATAATAGTTAAATTTTATATATTAATATATATGTACATATAAATTTTTAAACTAACAAAAAATTTCTAAACTAATATATATATATATATATATATATATATAAGTTACGGGTACAATTTTTTATAGTTTTATGAAGTTAGAAAAATAAAACCTAACCCAAATGAAGCCTAAATTCACCCCATTTCTTTTAAGTTGATATATATACACACACATAGTTTTATTGAGTTTGTTTGTTGTAATTTTATGATTTTGTTTATTATTCAACCTGCATTTGATTGGGTCGTAACTTGTTAAATTTTAATAAATTATGTTATGTTATATTATGCTTTTTTTTATTCTTAGTTTTTTAAGTGTATATATATATATATATATAGTTTTATTGAGTTTGTTTGTTGTAATTTTACAATTTTATTTATTATTAGACTTATATTTGATTGAGTTGTAACTTGTTGAATATTAATAAATTATTTTATGTTATATTATGTTTTTTTTTAATTTTTAGTCTTTTAATTAATTTAAACCCAATGATTAGGGATTGATGCCTAATCGTCAGATTTCAATTTGTAAACACCTTACACCTTTAGTATTAAGAACTCAGAACCACTTTTGAGCTCCCAAGCATATCAACACGTTTGAGAATATAAATTAAAATTGTAACATATAAAAGCAAGGTAAGATTAGTGACCTTAAGAGGGTTGAGTTTCAGCGCAAGAAGACGAGTGGTAAAGAGAAAAGTAAAAAAAGGCAAGGCACAGTGCACGTGGGTATGATTGGACGGCGCTCTATAAATAGAGGAACGACTCCGCCACGATGCTTCGCTACAAGACACAGACGAAATCCGTCAGCGGCCAGTCCCTTCCCACGAACCGTAACCAAATCATCATTCATTCGTCATACGAACCCGGTTCGCCCCCGGTTTCGGCTCACCTTCCCCGGAGCCCGAAACCGTCTTCTTTCTTTGTTCTTTTTCTCTGTCCGATTCTATGCCACCTTGCTAAAGCTGAATTGGTACGTTCTGTTTACAGCATTTTTCTGCCACTTCTTCACAAAAATTTTAAAAAATAAAAAAAATGGCGGCTTTTTTGTCATGCGCATTATTCACGCGCTTTCTTCTTCTTCCGTCGTTCAAACTAGCTTGTGAAATACTCAAACCCACTGACTTGAGACTTCTCTTTTTCTCTGTCTGTATATGGTTTCGTGTCAGAGATTGTTTTTTTTTTTTGATTTGGTTTTCGGAGGAATGATGGGACGGTGGAGATTTGATCGGCTGGAGCACCGAATGGCGATGGTGGTGATGGTCTCGCTGCTGCTGCTCCTCCAGAAGAATTCAAGCTTCCGCTGGTGTCTCAACAATGAAGGTCGCTTTTTCACCTCTCAATATCCGTACTGTCTCTCGTTAAACTAACAATTCATTGCTGGCTGCTAAAGAGGTTTTTTCTTTTTTTTTTTTGTGCTTTTGTTTGGACGCAGGTTTAGCGTTGTTGAAGTTACGCGATAGGGTGGTCGGCGACCCGTTGGGGGCTTTGGCGAACTGGAACAGCGTCGTCGCCGAGAACTTCGTGTGTACGTGGTTTGGTGTTGAGTGCTCCGGCGGAAAAGTCGTGGCCTTGTAAGTAATTTCAGAATACTTGAAATGCATTGGTTTGTTCGTGAATGCTCTGGTGTTAGAAACACAAACTTGTTTTGGTGGTTGAAAGATTCATGTTAATTTTGATTTAGCTATTCATAAGTTTGGATGTGATTTTCTAGTAATTTTGGTGCTTTACTCTTTTTTTTTTTTTTAATCCCAAACATAAAACAGTTAACAGAATTTTCTATCCTAGTTGTGTACATTTTGAATTTTAGGACTATTACTCTAGATCCAAACATTGAAACCTAAGATTATGTGAATTGTAGAACGTGAATTTGTTCTTTTCATTTTATCTTTTATTTTTTTCTCCATTCATCTTGCTTTTCAGTGCAACTCTGAAGTTAGATTTGAAAATCTTTTAGGAATTTGAAGGATCTTTACCTTGAAGGAACATTGGCACCTGAGCTGGGGAAGCTGGTTCACATAAAATCTATGTAAGCGTATATGTTGGACTAAAAATAAAGATTCTATGTTTTAAGAGTTTATGATTGTTATTAAAAAATTGCTTCTTCTCTTTGCTCCAAATCTGCTGCCTTTTCTTTTTGTTAACAGAATCTTACGCAACAATTCTTTCTTTGGAAATATTCCGACGGAGATAGGAGAGTTGAAGGAGCTAGAGATTCTGGACTTGGGATACAATAACTTCACTGGATCTTTTCCCTTTGGCTTGATCAATAATCCATCCCTGACTACGCTGTAAATAATTTTATTTTTTTTGGACTGTTTATATTCGTTGACGTTGTTCTTTTTTGAGCTTCTGCCAATTGAACTTTTTTTTTCTTTCTGCAGCTTGCTCGACAACAATAGGTTCCTTAATAGCACATCTTACCAAGGCTATGAGCCTAAGGTGCATCCTGAATTTCAAGGAGATGAGAAGCGGCTAATAGATGTTGCATCGACAGAACGTCACCGAAGCAGATCGAACATTTGGTAAGTGAGTGGCATGAACATTAATATATTTAGTACAACTTGGACCTATGATTTGGAAAGAACTGGGGAATCAAGGTGTTCTTGGATGCAGTCATTGATGTCTGACGAAAGTCTAATAAACCTTGGCTCAGATATTTAAGGATGACTATGTTGGTCTTAACGTTAATAATTTGGCCTTCATTCGAAGAATGTCAGGTCCTGTTTTTTGCAAATTTAGTGGTTGAGATTTCAATGAGAAATGGAGACTCTTTTCTGTGAATCAGAAAAAAAAAGATATTGGGGGATTTGATCGTGCATATTAAACCTTCCATTTCCATTTCCTCGTTTTTCACTAAATATGACATTGTGATTCTAAGAGGGTGCAGGGTTTGTTTGTTAATGTCTTTTGCTGAAAGGCGCTGTGTGAAAAATTGAATGAACCTGGAGGGAGAAAGAAGGAAGCGTTTTCAAAAAGCTGTCTTTTCCTGTTACAATTTTGGAAATTAATTCTGTCTAACTAATGATTGCTGAAAAAGCCCCATAAAGTTTGACATTTCCTAAAATTTCTTTATCATAATTTTTTAATTTTCTAGTTTAGTTTCATCAGTTTAAGTTGAATATCATTAATTGCTTAGAGAGTGTCCTGAATATCTTCCATTGTTAGGAACACTGCTGAATCTGAAAATGTAGCTTGCAGAAGGCTGCTGCAGTTTCCAAATTTCCTAAAGCCATCCAGAGCCAAAGTGGTTATAGACAACCAAAGGGGTGGAATACCGAAATTGCGTAATCCCTTTGCAGCTTCAGTGTTACCCTCAGATCCACCACTCTCGCCATCACCATTGTCATATTCCCCTTCACCATCTCCATCTGAATCACCAGTATCATCCCCATCAGAGTCTCCCTCCAGTCGCTTTTTAACTCCTTCACCCTCCCCTTTGTTAAAACCAATTACAGACTCCCCACATGCAGCAAAGCCACCCGTTGCTATCCCTGAACCAGCACATTCTATTTCATCTCCTTCCCCTGCTTTAACTCCAAAAAGTTCCAAGAAAGAGGACCATCTGATGCTGATTTTGGCTGGATCGCTTGCTGGTGCCTTGTTCATTTTGTTTTCAGCTATTGGTGTTGTTTTCTTCAGAAACAGCAAAGTCGTTACCGTTAGACCCTGGGCCACAGGGTTAAGTGGGCAGCTGCAGAAAGCATTTGTAACAGGTCATTCTTCTTTCTTTGGATAACTGAGATATAAAATTATCAATATCATTTTTATCACAATTGTATTGAAGAGGGCAAGAGGCAATAGTATCATCTATTATGTTTATCAAATGTTGTGATTCATATCCCATGGTTTAAAAATTATACTTTTTACCTAATTTATTTGAGATATCATTAGGTTGAACCATAAGTCTACTGAATTTTGTTGCATTTCTCTTATCTAACTGTCGCCTTTAACATCTTAATTTGTTATTTTTGGGAAATATAAGGATTAACGTGCTCCATTCCCATGCAAGTATTCTAAGTATTCGTATTCGTGATTGCCATTTCAGGTGTTCCAAAACTCGATCGACCAGAAATCATAGCAGCTTGTGAAGATTTCAGTAATGTAATTGGCTCCTTCTCAGATGGCACCGTGTATAAGGGAACTCTATCAAGTGGGGTTGAAATAGCTGTGACATCCACTGCAGCAAGATCACGTGAAGACTGGTCAAATAGTTCGGAAGAGCAGTTCAGAAAGAAAGTATGTAGCACTAACTTTCATCAGTATGTACCCATTTGATATCATTGTCTCAAACTAGGACTTATTACTATTGCATTCTTTCCCCTTTTTCCCCCTCAGATAGAAGAACTCTCCAAAGTGAACCACAAAAATTTCGTGAACCTTATTGGCTTTTGTGAAGAAGAAGAACCATTCACGAGAATTATGGTTTTCGAGTATGCTCCAAATGGAACGCTCTTCGAACATTTACATGGTGAGTATCTGAGTTCTGTAAATTTTTGTTTAGATTCTCTTTGGTAAAGGTTCATGGTTTTGATGATGGTAAATATATTTTGCAGTACAAGAAGCGGAGCACTTGGATTGGGGAATGAGATTACGTATAGCCATGGGCATGGCATACTGCCTGGAGCATATGCACCAACAAACTCCTCCTATAGCCCATAGGGACTTGCATTCTTCCTGTGTATACTTGACCGAAGACTATGCAACGAAAATATTGGATTTTAGGTCTTGGAATGAAGTGACTGCAGCAAAAATGCAATCAGCTTCCACGGAGCTCTTGGAAATCCCACCACCCGATCTGGAAGGCAATGTTTACAGCTTTGGGGTGATCTTGTTCGAGATAATAACAGGTAGGATTCCATACACTGCGGACAACTGCTCGCTTGCGGACTGGGCATTGGATTATTTGAAGTCTAAGCATTCTTTAAAAGAAATGGTGGATCCAACCTTGAAGTCTTTCCAAGAAGAAGAGTTCGAAAATTTGTTTCAAGTGATAAAAGACTCTGTCCACCCCGACCCGAAGCAAAGACCGTCAATGGTAGAGATCACATCAAGGTTGAAGGAGATAACAGCTATGGGGCCTGATGGTGCAACACCAAAGTTATCTCCTCTTTGGTGGGCAGAGCTTGAAATTATGTCCTCAGAAGAAAGCTAAGAAGAGGCGTAGTCTCAAATCCTAATTCAAAATTTTTTGTATGATTATGTCTATTCTTTTACCTTATTATTATTTCTGCACCATATCTTATCTGATTCTGTTTTGCTTATGTTAACCATGATATGTAGGGTGAATATGCCTGTATTTATACTAATGTTTGGTATAGGAAATGATATCTCTGTATATAGTTGGGAAAAGGGAGAGATATAATTGCTTTTATTCTCTCCCACAACTCCTGCCTTTTCGACTGTGTGAAGTTTAGACTCACTGTTTGAAATATGATTTCGTGATGAATAAATGAACGACTTTTTTTTTTTTTACTCTTTGCTTAAGCCCATCTTTAACTTTTCGTTGTCACAACTCGTACCCTGCCCCAGCTGTTCTTGCATTTCTAGAAGCTCTAATTTTATATGATTTTTTTAAGGACAAATCAAGGGCAACCTTTTTTTTTTTTGTAACCAAAATTAAAGCCGTGTTTGGTACGTGAAAAAGAAATTATAAAAGACGGATATATAATTTAAGGAAATTGAAAAGAAATGACAATTCCAAGATTAAGCTCTTGTTTCGCATCCATGCTTGAAACCATAGTTAGAAACAATATTGGTATAAAATACTACAGTTGTGGAAAGTTTTACACTGTAAATGCAGAGAGCTTTTTAATGTGGACGGTTAGAATCACAAACAAGCTATAAAATTGGAGTTTTTTTTTAAGGATTTTAAATCCCTAATTCAATTCATTCTCTCATCTTTTCTCTCCTACCAAATAAGCACGAGCCCCAAAATTCTTCTAATAAGGTTAGCAAGACATTTTTCTATTTACGAAATGCATTTGCTTTCAGCTCGGTGACGCAGGTAAAATGGCTAGAGTTTTAGGAAACGTGCACACTAAGCAGAGACGAACACAGCCAAAGAGAGCTGCCTTTGTCTTCCTTTTTCTATGAAGAGGCTTAGCTCTTACGCGAAAACTCTGCAACAAACTTAAGATTCTGAATCTGAGCTCAATCTTTAAACAAGGCACGCAAAGCGATGCTTCTATGGATTGCAAACTACCAAGGTGGGTGGAAGTCAACAACAATCTTATCTTCAACTCATGCTCCTGAACACAAGTTTTCATTGATCATTTCTTGCGTAACAATCTTCACTAGAGTCGTTTCTAAGGCTGCTGAAGGCGAACTTGTTCCCTGGCCATCAACATCCATTCCAACAAGAGCATTTTCTTATACCCTCTTCCAGCTTCTCGTTTTTCCACAACATCATTCCTTCTTCGTTGCCTGGCAAGTTCAAAGCAAGCTACTCATGCAGAGCTTTGATATCTGGGAAATGTTCTATGTCCGGAAATACCCAGTGGATTGCATTTCTCGTCATTGGGATGAACATCTCCCCCATTATGATGTCAACACTGACGTAAAGTGAAATGACACAAGTTACTTATGAGTAGCTGAATTGTGTGCTCGGTTATAAAGCTCAAGAGTGCCTGTGTGGTTGGGGTCCAAGCAGAGAGCCGCTTGACAATCTCGGAGAGCAGATGTTAAGTCTCCCATTGAATCATAAAACGCTGCTCGAAGATGAAGCATTTGCAAGTCAGGCCTGAAATTTAGGGGCTTTGTGAGCTCCTCTACAGCTTCCTTTTCTTTCCGCTCATCCATCAGCACTGATGATATGCAATTCAGTACATATTAGTAAACAAAAGAGATAAGCAAGTGATAAAAGAAAGGATTTAATACTGTTAGTTTCCGAGTTATGAGCCTTGTGTCCCTTAAGTTTTGCAAAATGTTCTAGATTTTAATGTAACAATTTCTGACAAAATTTCAGTTGCTATGCGACCGAGATGTAATTTTTATTGTGAAATTTCAAAATAACTTCCTCAATTTTACTTTCAGGGACCAAATTGGCGAAAAAACCAAAGGCCACGGAGCAATTTGCAAACAAACTAACATAATGCTCATAATTAAGGGACTAAGATTGATAATGACCCTAAAATAAAATGCACTGCATAGAGATCAAAATGGTCAAAGCCCAGAGGCCATTGAATTACCAGCTGCCCTGTATCTGTAAGGGTAGGTTCTTAGTGGATCAAGTTTTGTTGCCATATCAAGATCATCCTTTGCTGTCTCACGATTGCAGTATTCCGAACGTTTCTCATAAGCCGATGCATTGCTTTGAGCCTTTCCTATAAGCTTGGTCATCTCGTCATGTGCCGCTTTCCGTTGATTTCTTAAATGGTAAACGCGTGCTAACCCTTGATGAGCTCTTGTGTGCTTGATGTCAAGGGCATTCTTATAGCAGTTTGCAGCCCCATCTAAATTACCACAATCCACATAAATACTGCCTAGATTATTTAGCGCCTGCAATATTTATCACGATGTCACTACAAAGCAAGTACACGAAGTCAAAATGTCATATAGAAAAATGCACGTATAACTCTCACCTGCCCTTTCCTGAGACCATCGGAGGGACATTTGAGAGCTTCCTCCAGCAGTTGAATTACACAGGAGGAAGATTCAGGATTCATATTTGTATCTGCCAATACATAAGCCTTGAGGAAAAAGGCTTCAAATGACCTCTGGATAGAGATAGATTTCTCAGCCCTAGAGAGAGCTTCTTCACGATTTCCAGTGTCGTATAAAATCCATCCTTCATAGACAAGCCTTTCATGCTCGGAAGTTGAATGATTTCTAGCCAACCGCAAGCTATGCATTGCTGCTTTCTGACAGTTTAACCTGAAACAATCATGTTTATTGGACATAGTCATCCTACAATAATATAGCGACATGGTGAACTTATCGATTGTTTAATACAGTTTCGAAATTTTTGCAATGAGGCAAGAAAGTTAAAGATGAATACTACAGTAGATATATTAAATGTTGCAGTTGGTTAATACAAAGAGCTAAAACTAACTCTAGAATAAAATTACCGCAAGAGAAGAAGAGATTGTCTAAACCGCAGTATGCTATTTGCAGGATCATTTTCTAGCATCTGATGAATGATAGCCAGAGAGCCAATATCATCAACAGAAGACCATCTCTCATAAAGGCACATCCAGCATTCAGCCTGACTCAATTTCCGAACCATACGCCTGAGAATATCAACCAAGTAATCACCCCTGACCTTCCCTCCAAACAACATGTAATTCGGTTCTAAAGTCAATACGACACAAATATCTCTCATAGCATTTTCATAATCCTCAACAGCTATGAAGAACCAAGCCCTCAATTCAAGACAGTCTGGTGAGAGCTTGAACCCAATTATCTTGTCAATCTCCAAAATGGCTTCCCGAATTTGCTTCTCTTCCATCTTCGCAACGGCTCTATACTTGTAAGGAAACAAAAGTGTTGGATCCATTTCATTGGCAGTGCTCAAATCCGAAACCTTCTCCTTCCCAATGTTATAGAGAGACCGTTCCTGGTACATCCACCCCGCTTGTTTATACACGGAAAGGACACAACTCATCAACTTATAAGCAGAATACTGTTGTCCCATCTTGTACTTGGCTCTTGCAATACCAGCCATCGAATAAACATGGCCTGCCTCAACAGCAACCTCGAAGCAATGTTGCGCCACAACAAACTCTCTTCTCTCGAGCAAAACACAGCCCAATTGGTGCAAGGCAAGCGACTGCTGCCACTTCTTGGTCGCGCATTCCCCTAATCTTTTCAACAACTTCACTGTCATTTTGGCCACCATGCTTTCCTCCATAGCTACCTGGCTAAGGAAATAATACAAGAAGAAGCAATTAGCACTACCCAGCACAGCTAATAATCTCTCCCTAGTCTTGGAGCTACACAGGAACTTCATAACCTTCGGCCTATAAAGACAACCTGGGAGTGTTCTCAGCAAAACCTGCAAGCAAGAAGCAACAACAAGACTTGCACTCTCCTCCAAACCATATTCAATAAGAACCAAAGCATCCTCAATGGTAACAACAAGTGAAGCCAAGTGAGTATCACAAGCGGATTTCATCTCCTCACAACAGAACCTATTGGCAAAACAAAGAAGCTCCAAAACAATCCTCGGACTAAAAAAGTCCAAACTTTTAGTCCTGCTATACTCTTCCACAGCCCTCATTCCCTCAACAGATATCCCATTTTGGGAAAAATCAATCCTACCCTTTTTAGATTCCTCAAAACCACCATACAACATTGCCTTAAACGGGCTCGAAAGCGTAGCAATCCTAAACCTTACGCATTTAATCTCCTCATTACCAACACAAAACGACACATCACCACTTTCATTTCCCATCTCCAAAATCTTCTCCTCTTCAACATTAATTGCCTCACAAGGACCACTTCCACTTCCAGTTCCAAATCCAAAACAGCATTTCCAACGATCAAAAACCAAATTTGGATCAAACCCATTATTATTTTTATTATTATTAATTGCCAAAGCAGCCTTGGGACAGTCAAGAACATACCCACCACATTCCATGGCCGACACGCCGACAAGCTCGTCCTCTCTTCTCTCGAACCTAAGCCACGCCGAGGACACGACCTTGGAGTGAACATCCACCGCGTGCTGACGCGTGGCACGGAGACATCTCCTGAGCAGCTTGGGGTCTCCCAAACCGCGCAAGAGCGCGTGCTGTTCAATACAAAGGGACACTTTCTGAGATTCTGATGAGCAGTTCTCGAACCGTTGGTAGAGCTCGGATAAGGACTCGACAAAATCGAGGGGTTTGAGGTGAGGGTCCAGGTGGGGTTCGAGGAGGTCGGTCGCGGGGAATCCATGAGGAAGGAGAAGAGCTTCCGAGGCGGTGAAGTTGGACTTGTTGGAGGGCTTTAAGTTTGAAGCAAGAGATTTGATTTTGGTAAGGTGGGTGTCGACAAGTTTGGCTCTTGAGATCTCTGTGGGACTAAAGGCGTGGACTTGGGCGCTCTTGAATCGGTCTATCAGCTTAAGGCGACGCATTTCTTGGTTAGTAGATTTTGGTATTGCATATACAGATATATGTTGAGTTTGACGAGTGGTTTTTGCTAATTTGGATGTGAATTGTTATGGAGTTTTGTGGTCAGCCATGACAGAGACAGAGACAGGGAGGTGGTGAAGCTAAGGAAGGTGTTTATGAGCGAGCGTATGAGCATGGTTTTTCTTTTTTTCTTTTTATTTTTTATTTTTTTTATTTTTTTGGTGTTCTCGGGAAGAGAGAAGAATGGAAATTAAGGTATTTAGCTATGGCTTGTTGTTATTGTGGTTTTTATTATGGGATATAGATGACAGTTAGTGTTTTGTGCGTGTGCGCGCGCGCCTGTGCTGGAATTGAATGGTTGTTTTGGTTACGGAAGCTTTAGTGTAGATTAGGTCGCCAACTCCAAACTTCGTAGTGATGAGGGTTTTTTTTTTTTTTTTGGTTGTCGGAATAGGGGCTTACGGACAAAGAAAGGAGTTCAGATCCACTGTTGCAGCACCCACTATCATCATGATGCATGAACCACTCCATTTGTGCCACGTCATAGTGAACTGGGAAGAAGGTCCCACTCAAGGGAATTGGTCAACTGGCTCCATAATGATGTTCCTTCAACTGAGCCCTCTCTCTTGGCAAGTATCTTGTATGAATATTCTTCTACGTTTTTTCACTGCTGCAAATCAACAACTGCTTACAACAGCATAATACAAAAGGTGGAATAAGGTGGAATTACATGTCAAGCAAAGGTAATTAGCATGGAGTAAGGTTGTAAACAAGTCTTCTAAAAATAAGTTCATAGGTCTTATCGACACCTAACCTGCCCTTGAATCTAGGTATTGGTTACTTTTGAAAGTTATAATTGTAATTTCATGAGGGGGAAAAGAAGAAGAAAAAGGAAGGAGGTCCTTTTTTTCTAAGAAAAGGAGGAAAAAGGTTACCATCATTAATTTGTTGTCGTGCTTGAGCATTCTTCTGTAAGACTGCAATAATCTGTGTTTGAAAGTCATGCTATCGTCTTGAATGATTGAGGACTTCTTGGATAAGCAATGAGCAAAATGATTCTACGCATTCCATTTTTTGGTTGGTCATGAAAATTATAGATTAATTTTAAACAGCAAATAGACAGCAAATCGTCAAATAAAAATCTCAGCAAAAAATCACCAATAAAAAGGAAATGGGGAACTTAAAGAAAATATTATAACTTTCAGTTAAAGGCTAAAGCTTGGTTGTGGATCATGATACAAGTTTGGCAAAGTGGTTAAATATCTAAATACAATAAGCACCGTCAGATGACTCAGATCACATAAACCAGTCACATTTAGTATATCAGACACCAAGCTAAAAGTTGAAACATGCAATGAATGTGACAAAACAAAGAGGAGGTAATTTATTCTGGAAATAAAGGAAGCAAGGTACTTGTAGACCAAACTTGATAGTTATTCACTGGGTTAAGAAAGCATTAGATCTAAGGACACCTTTTGATAATTATAATAAATGAAATACAAAATTTTTGTATTTCCTTCCACTTGCATCTTATACACGTAGTTAGCTGACAAATCATTTATTCAAGATTAAAACTTTAGAAAACATAAATCATTAGGAAAGGATAAAATTTCCAGGATGTCTAAAGACAATTATACCAACTTGCAGCCCCATATGACCTTATCCTTATAAACTATGGGAAAAGAGAATATTACTACTATACGTGTCTAGGCAGAGAGAGAGACGAGAATATATGCCAAATCAGGCCACAGTGATTTGTGCAAAGAGCCAAGAAACGCGATGATATGTTAATGACCCATGTGAAAATTCTGAATCTTTTTTGTTTCCACACAAAAGGCCAATTTTGCAGTTTAATCATGGTCTTGGCCAATTTTGCAGTTTAATCATGGTCTTGGATTAAATCCATGCACGAAAACAGAAAAAGGATGCTCAACATACATTCTGTGAGAAGTTCTTATCAGAAAAGGAAAGGAAACAAAAAAATAAAAAAAAAAGGAAGAAAATTATGCAAAAGAAGTTGTTGAAGCCTTGCATAAATTTTTAACCATACTGGGTAATTCTTATCATTGCTCGTGTTCAATGCAATCAGGTCAAACATGAAGGCGTGACAGAGAAATGAATGTAAACAAGCTTCAAGATTAGATGTACTAGTTCAAAAGGACTTTAATGCATTCGACATCTTTGCAGATAGAGATAAAGGAGAGATCAATTATTAATTAATGTCAGCTATTGATGTCCATAACAACCCCATTACAAAATACAGAGCAACCCAATAATTTCCAAGGTCACATATTTTTTTTTTTTTGGCTAAAAATAATTGTTTAAGGTCAGATAGCACATCAAATAATATACAGGGGAAGATAGATGGAACACACTCAACTAGATTCCTTGATCCACCAGAGCCTGCCAAATAATCAACCATTTAGGTAAGTGTGTGTCTAAGCAGAAGAAATAAAGATGGGTGAAGTGTGATAGCTTCAATAATTGAAATACATTTCACGGCGACGCAGCAGTAATCTTATAATACTGATCTGATAAATAGACCCAATAAAAGCTTCTGATTTTTTTTTGAAAGAAAAAAAATAAGTTCCAAATTCGGATCTAGACCATTTCCCATTCCCATTAGAAAAGAGAGACAGAGGGAGGAAGGGGAAAAAAAAACACCAGTCATGATTAATGGTACTATAATCCAAAAGGATCCAGAAGAACCGGAGTCTACAACATTTCATATGAAATGGGTGACTAGCAATACGTAAAATTTACAGGAATTACACGAACAATTCTATTTAACTTTTTAGATTATGTCTTATTATTTTATTAATAACCAGTAACGGGGTTATAAGAAGGATTTTTCGAATGACATTGAGAAATATCAAAGTCCTTGAAGGAAAAAAAGAAAAAAGAAAGGCTGTTAAATGGCTTTAGACATGAGTAGTACGTGCCATTCTTACTTTTACCTCTTCTTTTCTCTCCCTTTTTTTTTCTCTTTTTTTTTTTAAATGAAAGTACCACTATCACTAGCAATTATAAAAGCGACGATTTTACCACTATTACTAGCAATTATAAAAGCGACGATTTTTGATGCAGAGACGTACCTTTCCTCCTGCTTTAATAAGTGTTTAAAAAAAAGATAAAAATTAATAATAAGAATTATTTTTCTTGTAATATATAAAAATTTTAAAATATAATAATTTTTTTTATTATTATGATAATATATAAAATTTTTTTATTGTTTATAATTAAATTTATGATAAAAATTAAATGATAAAAATCATTGCCAAACACTCTCTTAGAAGCAGGCGTCAACGCTGAAAATAGCAAAGCGACACATGGATTCGCAAATCAAGTTCATCATAATTCATAACAAAAGAAAAAAAGATACATGACACGGGTCAAGACAAACCAGGGCCCACATAGGGAATTCAAACACAGAGATGAACAAAGTAGGAAGGAAGGAACTTCAGAACAACTTTACACATAAATAAATGTGCATAAACTTCTATTTAATTACATGTTGTGGAAGCATCATTACAGATTATAAAGCAGCCACCACAAATACAATTACGAGACCTCTGAATAACACAGTTGATATGCCAAGGATCAGGTCCTCAACCAAGAAACAACTGCGCTGCTCAAAGCCATACAAAGCTATACAAAATCAAAGTATGAAAAGCACCCAGAATTAGGTGCTTCAGCCACCATTTATCACAAACCACCCAACTATACTTTCGAAACAAAGTTGGTCTTACCGAACCAGTGACCTTCAAAGCATTTTCATGATCCAAAGCTTATATTTCTTTATATACAGGTATATAAGACAAGGTCCAATCAAATTGTAGTCTGAAAGGCGCTTGCAGAGCTTGAGATAAGCTTCTACAGTATCGGGTCCTTTGATCCTCTTTCGTAGCCCCTGCAGTACAGCTGCCCTGTCCAAATACTCGGGGCGCAGACCTAAATCGAGCATTTTAACCACTGTTTCTGCAGCATTATCAAAATGTCCCCCTTTAACGTAACCTCTTAACAACCATGATAAACTTTTCCTCTTATGCAGAGAGCTGCTAACATCCACCCTAGTAAGCAACCGTGATATAGCACCCCCTTCTTTTTGCGAGGCACAGATGGCTAAAACCATGTCATAAAGGTCCCCGTCAGCCTCCTTTCCCACGAGCTTCATTTCCCACAACTGCCTTTCGGCCTCTACTCCACGGCCGGCACATATATACATGGCAAGAAGCCTCTCATGAACAACGCCATTGAGTGAAGTACTTCCCTCTTGAATCACCCAATTGGACAAGCGTACTCCATCAGCTAGAAGATCAGATTGGTACTTCTCAATAAGCTCAGCACTTTTTTCGTCAAGCTCAGCTGTCAAATTGGCCCTTTCAAAACCTTTCAACTTACGTATAGCCTTAGCAAATTCGTTGAGCTCTTTAACCACGGCTGTCATGGCAATAAGGTAGCTATAAACCTCTGGCTTCAACCCAGATTCTCTTATATCAACTACCAACTTGACTGCATCCATATAGTTGCCCTCAACCTGACAAAATACATTTAGCGTGATTATTCACACAAACTAAGCATGCTAAATATTTAAAACATTTAAGATTTTATTTTTCAAAAAATTAGGGTGTTTGGCAAAACAGTTTGAACTCAAAAAATGAGTTCAAACACCATAGAATGTGAGAGCCTTGCATTGAAGCAAAAGTTTGTATTGTAGCATGTGAAAGCTTTACATTGAGGATGACTCATCTCCTAAACGCAAGGTAAGTGTTAACTCCTGAACAAAATTACATTTCCTTCTCCTCCGTTTATGACAAGAAACCAATATCAGCGATTCTCTTTAATGACTTACGCATAACGACCAACTAGCAGAAGAAGCCCGATTGGTATTATCTGATCATGCCTATATGCCTCAAGTTCAGCCACTAATTTTCTCTCTAACTAAAAGAACCACGAATTTGAATACAATTGGACATAACCAATATCTAAAACTATCCAAGAAAATATGACAATGCAAGGGGCATTACAAAATTAACCAAGCACTGAGGATTCAACTGAACGCTTTGCAATTGAATAACTAAGGCATTTCATCAGCCATGAGATCTTAGCTATTACGAAACAAAAACCACTTCACTCCTTTCCACCTTATGATATACATGAACAAACATGAATTTAAATACTATGGACTAAAAAATATAACCAAAAAAGAAGAAGAAGAAGAAGAAGAAGAAGAAGAAGATAGTCTTACCATCATCTTCCAAGCAAGATACCCAGTAGGCCCTCCCTTCGGTCCCTCTCCATCGTCCTCCAAACACGCAATCCCACGTCTCAAAACCTCTTTCACAAACAAAACCGGTCTGGCCTTCTCCCCCATTTCCCAGTAAAGAGAGATGACCTTCTCCATCATGCTGAAACCCGGGCTCAAACCCACACAATCCATGTCCACAAGAAGGTCAACCACGTCCCCAACCTCATGCTCCCCTGCAATTAGCTTCTTAACCCAACTGCACATCAACGACACCATAAGCTCCATCGTCTCCTTGTCCACCCGGTTCTCCTTCCGAAGCCACTCGAACACTTCGAGCGCGCACCACGAGTCCCTACCTTCCTGAGAGAAGTAGACAAGCACGAGCTGTAACTCCCTCGCCGACAAACGGTCGTTCATTTCCTCCAGAACATCGGACGGTTCCCTCGTCATCCGCTCCAATTCCTCAATCGCCTCGAAGAACCCCTCGCCCATTTCGTCCTCGTCGTCGCTGGTGAGAAACTGGTCCAATTCGACCGATTTGAATAGCCTAAACTCTCGAAGCTTACTCGATTTCGCTGTGATGAAGTTTGGGGGGTTCCGCTGTTTGCAGCAAATTACAGGACAAACCCTAGCAGAAGTTGTTCCCCAGAGATTATTTTCGATTCGGTAGGGGCAAATTCGGTTCCCGTGAAGCGAATTGCACAAAGATGATGGAAAGCCCAAGTCGGTCAACGGAGAAAACCCTTGAGCAGTGGCCATTTCTACTTAAATCCAATCCCAGGAGAGATTTTTTTGACTCTGAGAAAGGAATTAACTTCCACTGAAGTTTGTTTGGCTGCCGAGAAAATTAAGGGACAGCGAGAGAGAAAAAAAAAAAAAGAAGCAAAATTTGGAATCTTTACACTTCACGCCTTGGATTTCACTAAAATAAATTTGGTAACTTCACGTTTAACGCGTTCGAATTCCATAATAATAATAATAATAATAACAACAACAACAACAACGAAAGATGAATAATACAAAGTGGAACTCACGTAAGTCAAAGAGTGGCATTACGTAGAGCAGCGTTCCGAAGCAAAAGCAAAACCACGATTAAAGCGTTCGAAGTTTTTCCTTCTAACCATTTCCTACGGTTTCTCGGCGGCCAAACACGAAACCCAGACTCCAGCGGAAAGGCCCCAAGGAAAAAAAAAAAAAAAAAGCGAAGCTCAACAAAGAAAATAATTCATGAAAACTTCTAGGGTTTGAGTTTCGTGTTGTGCTTTACCAATGGCCGCTCTTGTGGTGGCACCATTGCCAAAGTACACACCGTAGCTTCTCTATTTTTTTGTTGTCTTGCTTTTTTTGTTTTTATAACAAATTTGTTTGGGTTTTTGGCAGCGCAAGAGTTTGGCGACGTGTCTAAACAGTGACTACCCAGCG
Source organism: Artocarpus hirsutus (assembly GCA_946598075.1). Classification (NCBI taxonomy): domain Eukaryota; kingdom Viridiplantae; phylum Streptophyta; class Magnoliopsida; order Rosales; family Moraceae; genus Artocarpus; species Artocarpus hirsutus. The sequence goes on along the minus strand of CAMOHE010046255.1, from coordinate 36,425 downwards.
AACATTGGCGCCGAACAGCTTTATGTATTTACGAGAGTGCCCTGACTGGAAGGTTTTGTTGTTGGGCGACGATTCAGGTTATGTTTGTAATAATGGCTAACGAATAAAATATGGCCCGGAGTTTCGATTCTGGACCTCTATGGCCATCACGTAGGATTGAACACCATAACGGTCCAAAAGAGAAAACAAAAAAAAAAAATATATATATATATATATACATATATAATATGTGTTTAAATTATTGTTATGAAATTAAAATTTAATATAATATTTAAAATGTTTTAAAAATATCTTTAATAATATAACAATTATCTTAATGATATCATTATAAGACATTTGTAAAATTTTTACAAATTAGAGTTATATTTCAATTCAATAAACGTAATTGAGCCAATTGTTTCATTAATCCAAAACAAAGGTCCTTGTTTAGTTTGTTGGTAGGAATTTGTGTTAATTTAAATTGAAAAATTTAAATTATGTAGTTTCGACCGTAGTTTGATTTACGGTCAAAGTGAAAATTTAAATAAGTAATAAAACTTGGATTTGTGTTTGGATAAGTGTAGAGAGAAGAAAGAATGAACATGATTTTTAGGGTTAAAAAATGGCGAGAAAAGTATAAATAAAAGGAGGTTAAACTTAAAATAGACAGTTTAGCTTAATCTTAACTAAGAATAATACCCAAGCTGGGTGCTTACCAGAGTTGTATCTTCTTTTTTTTTCAAAAGGATGAAAAATAAAATAAAATGACGGCCTCACTAACTCACTTCTTTACTTTTGTACCATTTTCTGAGAATTATTCTTAAGTTAACATATAATGAGGAAAAGGGTCAGTGAAACATATGGAAAAATTAAAATTTATAACTGAAGTTTGTGAATATTCTATACATAGTTTAATATGTGTACGTTGAGTTCTTGGCCCTTAATAGATCTATTAAGTCCTTATATCTACGACTTCTCATATGTATAGAAAAAATATATATGAAATGTAATATCGACCAAACATTTCGTTTGATAATAATATTCATATGTATCGTTACATATAGATATCACGGTATGATTTTTATAATGGCATAACATTATCAACTCAAAAGAATATTCTTGACAGCCTAAACACAGTTAAAAAAGGGAAAAAAAGGAGAGCACACATCTTTTAGTGTTTAAAAAAGACCTTAAATCTTTATGCTTTAGTATGATGCTATTGTCGCAATCATATTTTGTTGTTTATCTTGTCTTTTCAAAGATGCGCACAAGTTCAATACACAACTAGAGGTGAACGGCGGACGGTTTAGCGGTTTTTGGGCGGGTGTGTGTCGGTTTTTTGGTATGACGGGTTGGCGATTAACCAACCCGCAGACCGCCATAGAATGGCGGACGGCTTCGTTTTGAGTGCGGGTTGGTGCGGACAGGTTGAGGCAATTTGGGCCTATACTATAGCCCAATGTAATTTTTTAGGCTTTAAAAAAAAGTTAAGAAAATTTGTAGAAAATATAAGATGATAATATATGAAGCATTCTTAAAACAACCAAGTTTGACGCCTAAAGACTATGGCCATATTCACAACAACTTAAGAATATTTCTCCACATAAAATGTAGTAGTGTTTGCATAATCTCAAAGTTCGTACAACATGAAAAAGATCTTTGAATCACACGTAAACATTCAATTCTTCAAGTAAACTTAAACATAAATTTAACACAACTTTGTATTGTGCAAATAATAGAAGCTAGGATCCCTATTTTTGCAACAATCAATCGAGTGTATGAAGACACAAACAATAACCAATGGTCGTTAAGATTGCACACAAAGGAAATAAAACATAGAACTCTAAGGACTTAGAGTCGATGTTAGGGCAAGGGGATGGAGGGTAGAAGGAAAATTAGATTGAGGAATTAGCCTTTTTTTTTTTTAGAAATTTAGGCGGGTGGATCGGTTTAAACCCGCCCTTTAAATTTCAAAACCGAACCTGTCGGCCAACATATACAGGCTGGCGGGTTCATCCCACCCATTGGCGGGTTGCTGACATGGACCCTTTTTTTTGGGCAGGGCAGGCGCGAGTGTGGACGGCCGGCGGATGCGGGTGGTTTTTATGCAGCCCTATACACAACAATCCAAATTAAAGGCCCTCATCAGTCAATGCGTTGTGGGACATTAGATTCATAGATATTAGGCTCATTCTTTGAGTAAAATTGAATAGACTCTTTCTATTTGATTGGTGGGTCTACAAAATTATCTCTAGTTATGAGATAGAATGACACTAATAACCTCTTTTAATTTGTTTAACAGAAGTTAACTTGATCGATGGTTAACAACAAGAGTTGGTGTCTTCTGATATGACACTGCATCTTCTAGTTTAGACGTTTCATCATTAATTTTCGGTCCAAAAATGGGGTCACAAAGACCTCAACATTTGGCCAATTCCTTAGGTTAGACCAAACATCACCCAATGCAAGACAATACAAGAATGTGCATACATTCTCTATGAAAAAACAACATCAAGAACAAAGAACAAAGTACAAATTAGAAACTGAGTCAATATCATGTAGAAAAAAAAGCTAAAGGTAAACTAAATAGTCTTCATAAAAATCATGAATTAGCAAAACACATATTAGAGACCAAATGAATATGAAGATCAGTGGTGTCATTGAAGTCAAGCGTCTGCTTCATCTGATGTCCAAGGTTTGGCTAAAGGATCACTACTTTTCGGTGTGACCCGGCTTGGTTTTTGCTCCTGTGCGGCATCATTTGCTATACCCCAGTTGTTGGCCAATGCCATGTTCAGCACTTCTCCTAGTGCAACTTCTTCATGTTTCAGTTCTGTCTTCATGTTGAGTTTGTCTGGGTTATTCACTTCTGTTGTAATACAGTCAATATCTCCATCTTCTATTGGCAAAAAAAAAAACCACGTATGTATAACGAAAACTGAAATGAATATATTATATGTAAGTATGTATGCATGCATGTATGTACGAGTATTGATCTAGACCTCTTACTTTCCGTTTTCGCTAGCTCTTTATTTCTGTGTCCTTTTTCAAGTTTTGAATTTATGCTAGAGAAAGATTATGAGTGGTAAAAACACAAATTTGACGTACTTTCAATAATCTCATATCAGGTTAATTAAAATACATCATATCAAATTCAAATATTTTAATTAATATAACATGATATTATTGAAAAGTATAAAAATTACTAAAAAAAAGAGACAGCCAGATTTGAAACTCATACCCATTAAGTCCCAAGTTTTTTTTTTTCAAGAAGTAATCTGTTGTAATACTCAATTGTTGTACTAATCACTGATCACTATTGTAATATATCAATGTATATCCATATTATTTTTTTCCTTAGTTCATTATAATTTGTTCACTTGACACCTATCTTTACACAAACTTCTATGTATCTTTAGAAAAATAATTACCACAACCATAATCATGTTATTTTGGGATACAAGATTCGATTTTATACCTTGGTTTGAAAGTTCAAAGTATTGTTCTAGAGCAGCAATTAAGCTCGGATTTACCGGTTGCTCAAGTCCAGCAGCTAATCCCAAGTCCAGAAACTTTGTATGTTTATGCAAGTGTTGTTGTAACTCATGGTTGAGTTGCCTCAACCTGTTCACTTCTGCCTTGTTCTCTGCGATTGCGGCTGCCAAAATCGTAAAAATTATTCAACACAAATTATTTATTGTCAACGTCCATATCAAAAATTTAGAGAAAAAAAAAAAGAAACAGATTTACATAAAAAAATAAAAATTTCAAGTGACATCATAAAGAATGCAAAAGGACTGAATAATAATTTTGTTTTCTAAGTAAATAACAAATTAACAAGACTTAAATTTATCTTATTTTGATCAGCAATATATATATATATATATATATATATATATATACATAGACATAGATAGATAGATACACACATATATTGAATATGCAGTAAATGCAAAAAAAATTAAAAAATAAAAATAAAAATACTTCCGTGATTAATACTTTATTAATATATTTTTATAATCTCATAATATTCTACCCAAAACACAACGAACTAAGAACATAAGGACTCAAATTCTTCTTGAATTTTGTATCATCATTATTACAGAACACCACAACATCTAAGAGTAGAGAGTATGTGACACTTTGAATTTTTTTCTTTTTTTTAATGTATTTTTCATATATATGTATATATATATATATATATTTGGCAGAAATATCCATAAAAAAATTTAACGTATATACTCCGATAAAATTGTAAAGGGAAATATAGATATTGACACTTTTACGAATGCTGTTTAGAAAGTATTAATGTTTTTGTTTAAATACTAAAGGAAGAAGTATCTTTACCACCGTTATATATGACAGTCTCGACTTCCAGTTATCATCTGGAAAATATTAATGAATTTGTCGATCTTTCCTTCCTTGACTATCATTAATTACAAGCTCACATACATCAATCATATATCTTGTCTTGTTAAGAGTTAAAATACTCTAATCCATAATATTCAGAACAAAAAAATAAGGCATAGAAAAACAACAAACAAAGTAGACACAACACTCATAACGATGCAATTTTAATGTGCAAGTTACATCTATTTTGTCAACTGCAGATTTTCATTTATTATAGAGAGAGTATAAAATGATTTATAGTTTGCTTGATGCACAAAATAGTGTGGTTTAGAACTTTATGGATTGACCTATAAGTTTTAAACTGTATGGTTTAAACGAGGTTTTAAACTAGCGTTTGAAACGCAAATGTTTAAAATGAAAATAAAACAACACATCAAGTTTAAAATGAAAAATGGTGTTTAAAAAACTATGCCTTATGAAAGAAAAATGAAAATAAGAATAGTTTTTACCGTAAAAAAGGTTCAAACTGTGTAAAATTAAGGAGAGCAAAGTTTAAATTTTGAGGTTTTTAGATGTTTTAAAATCGCCTCAATATAGGTTTAAATTGGCCTTAATTATTACTCTATCAAACATCATTTAAACAGCCTTTATGGTTTGAATTATTTTAAACCATTTTAAATGTACGTATCAAAGAGCCTATTACACTCTCAAAAATATCGTCTCACAAGGCACTTTATGATCTCTCTATATCAATGCACATAGAAAAAAGCTGCCCTAAAAACCTTTATATATATAAAGCAGAACAAAACAAGGAAAAATAAAAAATTAAGGGTGCAAACTAAGCTTAGAATGTTTAAAATACTCCTAAAAATTTTGCATATAAAGAGAAAGGAGAGGTAACAAGGATTACCATTTAGAAAAAAAATAAAACAACTAATTTTAAGGTCTTTAAAAAACATCCCAACTAAATTGACACCCTATAAAAGACGTACTCTCCGTCAAGTCCCCAACTCTTCGTGATGTTGAAATATGATAAATAAAAGAATACCTAAAATGTCCGCAACCAAGCTAAAAGCTGAGAAAAACACAATAATTAAGAAGAAACTAAAAAGAAACAAATTAAAGCCATTTCCATTGCAAAGATAAGATATGAATAGCACGATCTACTCCTGTGGTAAAAACCGTAAGGAGGCCTCCTTAAAAACCTTTCTTGGTAAAACTTAATGGCAAAAACTCCAAAAAAGAAAAAAAGAGTGCATGATGAATGCTATCGTAAGAAAGCACCCAACAATAGAAGCCAAAAAAAACCTGAAGAAATTGACTAGATTAATGAAAAGGCTAGCTCACCATCTTGGACTAATCTGTTACTTGCGTAAACAGACATCTGAGTACTCAAGTTCTCTTGCTCCATTTGTAAAAGGTGATTCTGGTTTTGGTAGAGCGAAAGTTGAGGAGATAGCTCTTCTATTTGCGCCTGGACCAATGAAATCAAAATCATAAGAGTTAATACGTGGAGATTATTAATATCAGCAGCAAATGGATAACAAGATATATGTATATACTCACACACACACACACACACATATAGCACTTAAAGATAGATGCATTTATGACCGTGTAGTATATATATATCGCACTTAAAGATAGATGCATTTATGACCGGATACACAGTCAAGATACGGTTGCATGGACCAAACAGGAAATATTGTGGAAACAGCAGCAGCAACAATAACAACAACAATAAATAGAGGTTAATAGTATAATTATACATTTTATTTTTTATTATTTCTTAATTTGTCTCTTTATTTTTAAAAACTACAAAGGTACAGTTTTAATTTGAAAAACTTGTTTTAATTTTATTCTTTGCAGACTTTTTGACTTAAAAAATATGAAGATAAACTAAAAATACCCTTAACTAAATCTAATTTGTTTATGAAATATATGTTTCTTCTCAAAAAAATTTAAAAAATATATTTTAAAATTTTAAAAGTTATAAAACTTAAAGATCTTTTTTAGAATTTGATGTCGTTGTATAATTTTTTTTATGTTTTTAATATATAAAATATTCATCATAATTATTTAAGAGTAGTCATATTGTTTTGTACAATTTTTTCTATTCATGAAGATGAAATTGAAATAAGTTTTTAAAATTTTAAGGATACCTTTATAGTTTCTAAGAATAGAATGATAAATTGAAAAATAATTAAAATTAGAAGGTATAATTGTATAATTAACCCATAATAATTACAAGGTTATTATTTACCTGTAAATCCCTGACTTGTTGTTCCATATTGGCGACATATTGAAGCTTCCTCATTCTACATCTCCTAGCAGAAACTCGGTTTGAAATGATCCTAAAAAAATAAAAAAAATATATAAACTAATCTCCTTATTTTTTTAATTGAAGAACAAAGAAACAACAAAATCGACAAAGAATTTAGATCTGGTGTCTCGAATCTCACATCTTATATTAATTGTTTGTCAATAATATTATATAACATAAATTAAAGAATTCAGCTAATTAAATGCTTAAAATTCTTAAGCAATTAAATGAGTTGTCAAAATATAATTGATAGACAACCAATACAACTTAAAAAAAAAAAAATAGCAAATCCGGGCTCATCAACAACCCCTCGACACTAGATAATTAAAAAAAGATAAAAAAAAATTCAAAAAGAATAATAAGAAGGATATATATCTCAAATTTTGTAATGGTAAACCAAGGATATTTTTAACACAAGGTTCACCTTTTCTTTTTCTTAAGATCAATGCCAGGGTCTTCGTTATGACCAACTTTGAACTGGACACCATTAGTAGTCACCTTCTCAGTACTTAATCCCACAGGATCACCATTAATGTCACGATTAGCACCAGAAATATCATCATCACCATCAGAAGATCTCGGGAACTTGTGATCAGACGGATGAAAATTAACGTCCTCGGCTTTCAACTTAACTTCATCATTAGTACTAGTATTAGTAGTACTGCCAAGGAAGTTCATTAAGTAGGGTTTCTTCCACACCTGAAACGAACTACTAGCCGAGCCTAATGAAGGCAACCTCGAAGGAGACATATTAGTGAAAGTACTCCCTAACTCAAGAGGCGTTTTATTAATATTGCCATTAATCACTGTGCTCTTTTCCTCCATTATTTTCTACGCCTTTTCCCCCCTGTAACAAAACAAAAACAGCGAATATTAATTAAATCATAAACAATGTACTAAAAAGAGTGCTGCATTATATGCCCAATATGAAAGAACTTGACAGAAGAACTAGTACTTTTCCTACTCAGATCAAACTTTATTAGATCTGGATATTAGTATTGATGGGTTTAACTCTATATATGAGAGAATTTACGCTAGCCTGAGGCTACTTATATACAAGAAAAGTACAGCGAAATTACCAAAATATTACTTCCATTTCAAGCATATATCCTTCAATACTCAGTAATTTCATAAATGTGAGAAAAAGGAAAAGATATTAATATGTGATGTTAAAATAATAAAGTAACCCTAGTTCTTTCAAGTGATTATGATGGTCAGAAACATTTGCGTTGGGTAGTTTTGTCAATTTCTGTATGTATCCTTGTTGATAATAATTATCTCTGTTTAAACTTGCACCTATTTTCCCTTCTTTGTTAATAACAGTTTATTCTCCAAATGGTAGTTAAGGAAGAAACGTAATTATTTCACTACGAAATAAATGAATAGTAATTAAGGAGACCATTATATATATGGGAAGATTACAGCTGTCGCTTAATCATATATATATGTTAATGGACATGCACGAGGAAGGCGTTGGAAAATTTTGAAACTGAAAAATTTAGAACCAAATATGGAGTTTTAATCATTACATTACAGCCAACATGCCTTAGCAAAACTGTGCCATCTGGACTAATATATGAGAGTAGTGGCTAGTTTCCTTACTAATGAAGTGAGTGCACACGCTTACCTCGGCCAGTTACCTGTTTCTTGAATAATCTAAACTTCATTATTTAGTAAACGAAACTGATTTTTTTTTTTTTTTGCTAATCAAAATTAAAGAAACCGATGGCTTAAAGGTAATTTCACTCCCAATCTAATAATGAGGTCTGGTGCATGTTCTCCCAATTCCTTATTAAGTTCCAAGAAATTAAGGGAACCGATTAAAAACGAGAAATATCAACTCTTTGCTCCAGAATATCTATTTAAATTTGGAATTAATTATGTCTTGGCACCACACAATCGTATGTAGGCACTAGGACCCCTCTAGGTTGTGGGTAAATTGCTATGCATGCTATTAAAATATGAGAGAGAGAGAGAGAGATTGCAATTTGTTGGTTTCAACCATCAAGTAAACAAAAATTTTCTATGTAATGTTGCAGTTTGATCATTGATGTAAATGATCATTGTAAGGTGTCAATTAATATGCATTTATTTGTTATTTTGCCGGTAAAACGGTACCGAAGATTAAGATTGCTGAATCAAAAAGTTCTTTTTATTATATTATTATTGTTTTTGTATTTAAAGTTTTGCACTTAAGATCGGAAGTTGATGTAGTTATTACTATCAAAATATATTCCCGCATGATTGTTATTAGAGTTATTAACAGATACCTTTTAAACTTTAGAGTCTTTTTCATTTTGTCTTCTGAACTTTAAAATTATCAATCCCCCTAAACTTTTAAAACCTCTTACTTTACTCCTAAATTTTAAAAATCATTATTTTGCCCCTGAATTTTCAAAGCTCTTTACTTTGTCTCCTAAATTTTTGATTTTTCATTTAGATAGACGGAATTAAGTCTATGTGACTTGTACTGGAGTCACTTGTAAGGGCAAAAATGAGATTTTATCACTCTTATTTTTTTTTTCTCATTTACACTCTTATTTGATGCATTTGTTTGTTTTATCTAAACTTTCATTTAGAAAAGGTTTACTTGCATTTTTTTGCTCATTTTTAATGCAATAACTCATTGAATAAGTCAATATTGTTCACTAATATCTAAATTTAAATACTAAAAAAGATGAGTTACGCATTAAAAATGAGGAGATATCGATAAACAATATCAAGAAAAAAGTGTGCATACAGACTCTTCTTAAATGAGAGAAGATTAAAAAATGTTAAATAAGAGTGTAAATGTAAAACAAAACCTATCTTAATTTTGCCCTTATAGATGATCTATGTGCAAATCACGTGGGCTCAATTCTGTCTATTTGAACGAAAATAAAAAAATGAGACAAAATGAAAAGCTTTAAAATAAGGAGAATATGATAATTTTTAAAATTCAGGGAGTAAAGTGATGAGTTTTGAAAGTTCAGGGGTAAAATAATGATTTTTAAAATTTAAGGGGTAAAATAAATAAGACCATAAAGTTTAGAATCTATTAGTGTTAATAACCCTCATTATTTGGTAGATAGAACGATTTAGTAAAATTGCTAAAGGAGCGAACTCTTTTAAAGTTATTTTATATGAGGAATTTAAGATCTTACATCCAAAGTTGACGTAGTTTTTACCATCAAAATGTATTTTTGCATTTGATTATAATTGGGCAGACAAAACGAATAGTAAAATTGTTAAAAGAGCAAACTCCTTTTAAAGTAATATTGACTATATGAGGAATTTAAACTTAACATCAGAAGTTGAAGCAGTTAGTACTATCAAAACATATTTTTGCATGATTGTTACGCAGACAAAAAGATATAGTAAAATTGCTAAAAAAAAAAAAATCCTGATAATGAAGTTATTTTACTATAAGAGGAATTTAAGACCCTATACATCGCAAGTTGACGTGGTTAACACTATATATCAAAATATGTGCTCATGCATAATTGTTTTTGAGCAGACAAATAAAAGGCATAGTAAAATTACTAAAAGAGCAAACTCCTTTTAAAGTTATTTACAAGCTTTCTTTCCTTTTCCATTAAGGGATTTTTTAAATTTTTTTCGAAGAGCGGACAAGTAAGAGAAGAGTAAAGAGAGAAGGAGTGTCAAGGCTGGTAGGCTGGCACATTGTTGGTCCGTTGGTTGCTGTTTTTTGTTGTAGAGTTTTTACTGGGTGATCTACATGTCGTCGAGGTTTGGGCCATTAGGGGAAAAGTCTTTGGCTTGGGTCGGTTTTTGAGCAAGAAGCCAGGAGAGGAAGAACTTCCACTGTTGGCTTGGATCCAATGCCAAGGAAGGAGGAGCTAGTGTTGTTCGCGGTGTATGTGGGAGGCTCTGATCTACTTCGGGATCGTGCTAGGTTAGTTCGGTGTGGGAGAAGGCTTGGCTATGTGGGGCTACTGTGGATTGGACAGATTTGGCCGTCCTTCGCCTTTCGCCAACATTGAGGGGCCTACCCAAGGGGTGTAACGCCCGCCTAATTTGATGTAACGGATAATGCTATGATAAT
>CAMOHE010046255.1:0-25708 GCA_946598075.1 Artocarpus hirsutus | reverse complement strand
GTGTATGTGGGAGGCTCTGATCTACTTCGGGATCGTGCTAGGTTAGTTGGGTGTGGGAGATGGCTTGGCTATGTGGGGCTACTGTGGATTGGACAGATTTGGCCATCCTTCGCCTTTCGCCAACATTGAGGGGCCTACCCAAGGGGGGGGGGGTTCGTGCCACCGGCTGAGGGCTAGCTTAGGTGGATCCAGTCTCGCTGAAAGGATGTGTTAGACTAAGTGCCCTAAGGATTACATAATGTAGTAGTTTTTTATGACATTTAATTAATAAAGAGTTTAATTATTTATTTCATATATCAAATATGTCCTCTTTATGTTCACTCTTGTTGAATATATGATATGTAAACTAAAGTCTAAGACTATCAATCTAAACTTTTAAAATCATACATATGATGAATACATTATGCAAAAGGTATGAATCTTAAAGGTGATAGTCTAAACAAAAAGATCCGCAATCAAGGGAAGAAAGTTGGACGCTTTATTCATGTTAAGATTATTATGTTGTCTACATCCCTAACGCGAGATGACTTGTCTTGATCATTAGAGTTAGACTTTGAGAGTAGAAACATTGATATATTGTCATAGATGATGATATATTAGATCAGGACAAAAGTTAAATTGATTTGATTAATAATTTAGTTTTTTTAAATCAATGTACTTTAGACAATTATATGTGTCATATCTTAATCTTGAAATGAATTAATGGGCCCTAATTTGAGTTGTGTGTTTTAATATACCTAGGGGTGACATCTTAAATTATATGAAGGTACGCATACTAGTATAATGGAGATATGACTCTTGATTGATGTGGACTTGTTATTCATAGATATAGTATCCACAGCTCTTTTGTAGAATTGATGATATTCTCTTATAGGCATTATCCTGTAATTGGAAACTAGAGTACTCAACCATTTAGACATATAAGTGTAACCAAATGGTGTAATGTTTATGAATAGTAAATATTTCAATCATGAGATAATGGAACATAAGATTAAAAATAATCTGGAAGATAAAATGAAATTTTATCCTTAAGTGGATTATGAATATCTTATAGGGATGTTACACATTATGATATGTCATAGACAATAAACTTTTTAGAGTTTCTAATTTTATATAGTTCGAGAGTGTAGCTCTTAGCTTTTACTAGAATAGCTTAAGAGTTGATAATTATAAAATAAATGTGTCGGGGACGTGTTATTTTATAATTATAGGGTTTGATCTATATATGTTCATTGAGTCCCCTTTGTTAGCTCATAATATTTCCTGTAATAATATGACGCATTTTTCATACATATGAATAATTTATGTTAATTCTTAGATTGGTTTAAATTTAGTTAGTTGGATTTAATAATTCATGTTAATTTATTAGTTGAATTAATTTTATGAATTAATTCTAGATAAACATATTGAATTATTTGAATATATATTTTATTTGACATGAGATTATATGTATATGAGTGTTTTTATCAAATAACTTCTCTATTAGGTTATTTGAATTGAAACTAAAGGTCCGTTTGGTTGGAGGCCTCAAGTAACTCTTTGTACTCAAAAACAAACTTGAGTATTATCAGAGCACAAAGTTTACATTTGGTGAGTAAAAATGCAATGCATTTGAATCCCTTTTTAGGTCCTTCCAGTAATTATTCTTGGAGTTCACCCTCCCCTTGTTTTCTTGGGACTCCAATGTCTGAGCTACAGTGCTTCTGATGGGAATCCAAATCAGGAGAATCTCTCTTATGCTCTGCTGCATTCAAAAATGTTACCGTTGAGGGTTTGTTGCTTTTGTGCAATAAATCCGCCTAACTCCCAACCGTTGAAGGTTGGTTTGTGCTATGTTCCCTATTTTCATCGCCTCTCTCTCTCGCTGTCAGTCTTTGCCAAAACGATGACTGCTGGTCCCTTTGGTGAGACCTTGTACTATAGACTCCCTCATCTTCTCCATCGATAGATATTGGCCTAATGTAAATTGCATATGACCTACCGTGCATCGCAGGTCTATTACTGTTGTCGACGGCGTAATAGACAACGACTGCCTTGCTCGCGAGTTGCTTAGGTGCAGTCGGAGTCGATCCAATCGTCGGTGGGCTCAAACACGGTAAGGTTTTTTGGCCTCTAAACTTTTCCGGCATTTTTTTATCTCCCTGAGTATGAATCAAGATTGGACTGATTTGCTTTTTCGAACTTGGATTGCAAAATTTTTAAGTTTTGTTTCTTTCAGTAATTTTTTTGAACAAATTTGATTTCGGTCTTTAAAGGATTTGACCTAACCGTTTCATTCTTTCTTGGTTTTCGGATGATATACATTCTTCTCAGATTCCCTTTTTTTCTCTTTTTTTTGTTTTTGTTTTTGTTCAACATTTTTAATTTCTTCAATGTTCTCATATGTTTGATTATGAATTTTGTCCTTTAGATTTAAAAATTTCTCTCTTTAGACATATATCCTGATTTGTTTAGCTTCTGTGATTGAAATTTTGTTCTCCTGTTTATTGGGAGCTAAATTTACAGGCTTCACATTCTGCTTTCAAAGCAATTGTTTTTGTCTAGTTTAGTTTCCTTTTATTGAAAAGTTTCTTTTGGGTAGATATTCTATAATTTGTGTTATACTTAACTTTGAAGGTTATCTGAAGATTTAGTGCACAGATATTTTTCTCAATTTTCATTACTCTCATTGAGGGAATGTTTTTTGAAGTTTCTTTTTTCCGTCAATATATATATATATATATATATGTATGTATGTATGTATGTATGTGTGTGTGTACGCAATAAGTTTCTTTCAAAGATAAATACATTTGTCTCCCTATTTTCTGTTTTTCAAATTTTGAAACAGATTAGTTATCTTTACAACTCCGTGAGATTGTGGTGATTTTGATTTGTTTGAACATTTAAAAAAAAAAAAGAATTTTGGTGGTTCTAGTCTTCATAATGTTAGAAACTATTGTATGCTAAATCTTTATTATGCTTGTGTTCCATTCTTGTGGACTTTTCGAGCTCGGATATAAAATTCTTAATTATTTTACGTAAAGAAAAAAAATATTCTTATTTAGTTGCTTTTATCAAATGTTAGTTTGGTGTTGTATTTAACCACGTCTAGTGTGGTCCGAGAGGAAAATAGATGGCTTGGGTTTGGAAATACTAGATCTTTACCTGGCTTTTGGAATTGTATATTTGTTTTTGAGATTATGTTTATGCGTTGGCAATCCCTTGCATGAAACGATGATTCAAAACTATAATGAAAAAGTCACGATAAATGTCTTCTGGTTCTTTTGGATTGATGATGAAGGTGAAAATACAAAATAATGAAGAAGTCATTTTTCATGGCTCCTGGTTCTTTTGGGTTGATGATGAAGATGAGCATAAACAAGAATGGACTTCTGGTTCTTTTCGATTGATGATGAAGGTGTTTGATGCTTCTTTTTGAAAGGATATGCGTGAACAACCGTTAATTGGAGTGTGGATTTGCTTTTTATTTTTGGATTTCCACCTAAAAATTGATGCTTTATTGTTATTTGTGCTATGTGAAATGTGAGCTTTAAAATTGTGGTTTTGTTTACAATTGTATGCATAACGATTTCTATATGTATCTGATCTATTTTTTCTTTTTTCTTTTTTTTTTGGTTTATAGAAATTAAACTTAATAATTTTGTTGGTACTACATTATGATCATAGAGAAAGGGCTGGCATGATGAAATGGAAATATTGCTTCCTCATATTGGTTGAAGTGTTATTATTGTGGATTGACACGCTTATTATACCAGTGTGCTCTCAATTGACTATTGATTCCTTTTCACCTGTCCTTGCACGTACCAACCGGTCGTAGCATTGCTATGGACGTGATAAGTGCCAATCCACAATGCTTATGCTCCTAATGTGAAATAGAAGAAGCAATTATAGTTTTGAGCTATATTTATGTCTCAATACTTGTTAACTTTTTATTACGTTTTTTTTTTGTGGCAAAATTGCATATTGTGGCATTTTATTTAGATTTGTCATGGCTTTCTTTAAGGTCAATATTTTTCCCATTCGGACGAGGGTTACTTTATTTGGTACTATTGTATTATTGATTCTTTGTGATTTTTCATTTGTGGGTGATCTCTCTATATTAGTGTTTGTATGTTAATTGTCATTGACAAATGTTTTATTCGACCCAAGATGTTTCATTTGCCGCAATATTAAAACATTTCTAATTCGGTTACCATATTAGCATTGTCTTCATGTGCAAATCCATGTGTTTACCCTCCAACTATGATATATCAATCCATGAATTTCTAAAATGTTACAACATATTAAAAATTCATTGTAAGGATTTTATCGCAGATTTTGGTGATCTAAGTTATGGAAACAATCATTCGGACGTTAGGTTTTAACGCCCAATTGTTGAAACATTGCTACGTTAGGTTTTTTTTTTCAAGACAAATTTTTGCCTGTACAAATTCGCTGTCATATATACAATGATTTTAAATCTAGTAGCACGTTCTTTGTTATCCAAAATTTTTTAACTACTTTATGGATTGGAGAGAAATTGATTATTAAATAAAAAAATTCGCATAAAAATGGCAAAAAGAATCAATAGCCAAAAAACAAAGAACTTCACACAGTTATAATAGTATTTTCATTTTAATATTGTGTTCATGTGCACCACGCATAGATTTTTTATTGCATTCAATAAAATGGAAATAATTTATTTGATAAATTAAATTTTCACACTTTTGTAAAAATGTGTTATTTTCCTAAATTTTTTTTTAATTTTGATAAAAGGGCCACAAAAAATCCTAATCCGAATCTTAAATACACCAAACACATATTCATAACTCAAATCAGAATTCTAAAAACTTACCAAACACCTATTTGGATCTTTTACCCAAATCTAATTTTAAATACTCTCACAACCAAACACTAACTCCAATTGCAATTCAAATCACAATACTTAAATCACAATACTCAAATCAAAAGGATCCAAATCACCATAATTCGAATCCCTTTACCAAACGAGCCCTGAGTCTCTATTTAAGATTCTTGTATAGAATAAGATATAGAAACTTCTAGAACTAGGCGGACTGGCAGGCCGGTGCCTTCATTTGGTCGACAAGTTAACTTAGTTATGAAACAGTTCAACTGGTAGACCGGTTGTCAGGACTAGCAGACCGATTGAGTGAAATCTTGTTACGTGTTTTTTACATATTTTGATGCAGATTTTGACCTAGTTTCGAAGTCAGAAGCCTTATCTAAGTAGAATTGACTCCCTACCAGCCACTATAAATAGAATACTTGTTCTTATTGTTATTTAGTTCACCAGAGAAATTTAAAGAGAGTATTTTAGAGAGAGAAACTCTGAAACTCCCATTGGGCTATTGTTCAACATCCTAAACTCTAGCTCTTGGTTTTCTCTTATGGTTGGAAGAAGACGTTATCAAGAGGAGAATTGAACGACGTGTGCCCACTCACATTCCTGTCGTAGAAAAGAGAAATGCAAAGAAAACTAGTTAGTTGAAGCTCTTCCAGATGCAATTCTAAGTACCAGTTTTATCGAATTTTTTCTTCTCAGAAGTGCGATTCTAATTTTAAGAGATATGTAAGATCTTAACTAATTTATATACATAGTATGTCTAACTTGATATTTGAAAAAAGATTTGATTTAAAATTTTTAAAATTCTGTTACGTTCACGTTTTTCCAACAAGATGACCGAAAAGAGGTCGTGGGAACTCTCCAGTTGGTAGGTAGCCGGAGTTGGGTGGCTGATGTTTTCGAGTGGCTAGCGTTGAGGGACCTCAAATTTATGGATCGTAGTGGAGGCTACACTCTGGTTTTTTGTTTTGTGTTGTTTTCGTACTTTGTGTTTGTTGTGATAAGGGCAGTGGTTTCCCCACTAGGCTTCTGAGTTGTGTTTGTTGTTTCTATATTGTATTTGCAGGCTAGGTTTGGTCTAGGGGCTGGTTTCTCTATGCCTCTTGGTTTGTTGGGTGGTGTCATGAGTCGGGAATGGGTCAAGGTGTGCTTCTTTTCTGTGGTCATTAGAATTACGGGTTGTAGGAATTTAGCTTCGTCTAGGGTTAGAGCTTCGTTTAGCTCCGTCAATAGGTACACGGACTCACGGGTAGGTTTTTCGAGTCTGCTTGTATACTCAGTGTAACACCCGAGCATTTCTAATGCATTATAAATGCTATAATTAAAGGATTATATTAAGGAAAATATATGTCACAAGGATTATTGTTTTAATCCGATTTTTATGATAAATTTCATAAAAGTGAAAATGGGATTTCTATGGTTAGAAATTATGCTATAGTCTTAAACAAGGAATGAATGATATAAAAATAAGCTAGAAAGCTTAAATATTACAAAGATGTACTGCAACAAATATTCAATCAAAAATACAGTTTAAGGAAAATATTATATAGAAATATAGAAAATTATATAGTATTAGAATTATGCAGTATAAAAGTAATGAGTGAGAGGAATCACATTGATAAAGTTTGCAGGATGAAAATTATATTACAAAAGTAATGCAATGTAGGAATTAAACTGTTTAAACTTAATCAATATAGGAATTATACTGTATGGAGGATATGGATTAGTAACGAATGTTGTGTAAGCTCATAATAGTACATAAAAGAATACAAGAAGTGCGAGAAATATAAAGGTAGTATAGGAAAAATACTAAGTGTAAATTTTGACTATTAAAAGGATGATGTGGGATCCACTTGGTGACGCCTTTAAGGTGGAAAAAATTCCACATCTCCCCATAGAGAATCATTTTTGGGAGAATGGTGGGAAATATGCCACATCCTTTCCCTAAGTGCATCAGTTTTTGGCCTTGATTTTAGAACAAATTTCTATTCCATTCGAGTCCTTATGATGAGTCATTAAGCCTAGGTGTCAAATTGGAAAAATATCTCACTTTGTACTCATTATTTCCATGCAAAATTTGAACCAAAATACTTCTATAGCCTTTTCTCAAAAATTTGCTCAAGCAAACAACCTCCCATCAAGCTTAAAAGCAAGTTCAAGTAATGATGATCAAAGATTGGTCACTTTTGGAGGTAAAATCTAAATCTTTTCTTATAAACTTTAGTTTTTTTTTTTTTTTTTAAGTTTATGGAAGGGTTTTGACGGGAGTTTCGCTATGGATTATGTCAAGAAAAGTTAGTAAAGTTGAAGCACTCTTGAGGAGGATAAAAAAACTTGAGAAATTTCATGGCAAGAACCCAAATCCTAGTCTTAAAACTTTGTTGATTTTTATGGGTTCTATAATTGGTTTTATAATATATTGGACTATGTCATGTTAAGAGGATATTATGATATGGTTGTATGGTATGTTATATACATGATGATGATGATAGAAAGATGAAAAATTATGGTTTAAGATTAAAAAGACAAAGTGTGACAACTTTGTCATAAACACTAAGTTAAAGCAAACAAGTGTTTGATGAAATGATTATAACCATGGCATGAAAAAACAAATATTATGGACATGTTTTGTTATGTAATAAGTGCTTAATTAAAAGATTGAAAAGGTTTAAATAAGATTAGAACCTAGGAAATCAAGCCAAGAAAATTTAAGGTGCAAAAAAATGTGTTTAAGGACATTTTTGAAAGAATTTTATGTTTGAGGCCCTTAGAGACCGAATTATTCTTTGACTTCAACATATAATTCTTTGGAAACATTGAGTTGGACAACTTTCGTTAAAAAATCCTACTCGAATTCTGATTGGAGCAAGCTGAAAAATGTTAATTTCTGTTCTACCTTATCAAGAACATCGTTAAGATGAATGATTTTAAGGAAAGTTAAAACATGCAAATTGTAGATCTCATCAAAATGGTTGGTAATTATAGACAGCTTGTGAAAATCCTACATCGATTCAACTTAAGAATTTTACGAGATTTTAAGCACAAAATTTTGTAAAAAGAAAAAGGTTATGGAATGTTTTAAATTTTATTAAGGAGCTTTTGTGTAAGATTTAATCCTTGCAAAAAACTGAATGTTTTGGCATAAGATGAGTGTTTTTGATCCGGGGGTAAAAAGGTAAAGATTTGGTGTTTTGGGTCAAAATTATTAAACCATGTGAAATCAAAGTTTTCGCTAAGGAATGTTGGTTTTTACACTTCTATGGGAAATGAGAAACCACAGATATTAAGCTTACCAAAAATTTAAAGCTTTTATCAAGGAAAGAATGAGAAAAGAATGTTAAGGGCATAATCGCTAAGATTTTCATATTACAGTTCGAAACCATAAAGTTTTGAATAAATGGATTTTTACGAAAAGAAAACTAATGTTTGGTTTTTTGTAATGTATGAGTAATAAAGAAACATAAGTTTTGTTTAGAATAGGTTCTAAAAGTTTTCCAAGAGCTGTCAAAGGTAAAACGACCTGAGCCTTCTAAATTAAAACGAAAATTGATAAAAGCTTTATGGTAAAAATCCATAAAGTTTTACCTAAACATCAGTTTTTCATAAAGTTTTTGGAATGAAAATTGATAAAATAGACCTGAGCCTTCTAAATTAACGAAACATCCTTAGATGAAAAATGTTTTGTAATATGTTAAGTAATGAAACCATCAAGTAAGAAGGGAAATTTAACTAAGGGACGTTTAGGTTAAGTAAAGGAAGGATAAACCAATAGGATACAAAGTAAAGTATAAGCAATGAATAGTTAACGTGTAAGTTATATTATCAATCAAATAGGTCGGTAATAAGAAAGTTAGCTAATAGTTGTGTGTTGTTTAACAAGATACAAAGTAGACTAATAGAAGGAAAATGAATGAAATGGAAACTCTAAAATGTTATCTAGGTAAGTTTCAAACCTTTCCTATAGAATGAAGAAAATGAATTTCAAATGCTTTGAAATATATGTTTTATGTTTGTATTTGTTATGTATAAAGTTTTAAAGATCAAGACAAGATTTGCAATGTATTTGCAATTGTTATGTTTAAAGTATGTTTCATGTGTTTTGCGCAATGTTTTAAAGTTCCAGTTATGATTTGCAAATATGTTTGCAAATGATATATTAGCATTTGATATGCTTACTACGTTAACAAGAAGGTAAAGTAAAGAGAATAAGTATGTGTCATACCAACCTCCTTAATGTGAGGTTTATAAGTTGAGTTAAAGGTATGATCTCGTTATTCGATGGTCTTAAATCTTCCACAAGGAAGCGTTATGTTCTCATTATTGATGATATTGGTACGAACACTTAAGCTCACAAGACAAAAAATAGATATGAATGATAATAAAACGCTTAAGTAAGTTATGAATGATATTAAGAAGCTCATAAATGGATGTTCGTAAATGAGTATATGGAATCATGCATTATATATGATCTTGCTTGCATTTCTTTCTATGAAATGTTTATGAAAAAAATTTTTGAGAAATGTTTTACAGGATATGTTTATGAAATACATTTTATGAAAAATGTTTACAAGAAAAAGTTTATGAAGAAGGTTGTATGAAAAAAAGTTTTAAATGTTTTGTAAGATTATGCTTGAACTTACTGAGTATAAACTCATTTCAAATTCTTTCATGCTATAAGTAGTCCTACGGAAGACCAATAAGATTGGTAGAAGAGCTCGGTGTTGTAGTAACAGATGCAAAGATTAGGTATGGATACCACTACGGTAATTTTTCGCTGTTTAAAAAAAGTTTCAGTTGTTTTAACGAAAAGCTTTTCCAAGTATGAAAAGATGTTTTTAACAAAAGTTTTACAAAGGTGAAATGTTTTCTTCATAAATTTTAGAAAATATTTTGAATGATATTAAATTCAAGTGTTGAACTATGTCTCAACTTCATTCGAAACAGAAGTTACAACAGTTTTTAAGTATGTTAAAAAAAAATTACCTAGTATTTTTCTTATTAGTAAGTCAGAAATAAGTTTAAGAAATGATGTTTAAACAAGTTAAGTGTGTCCGAAAGAAGAATACGTCACATCCGGTTCTTGATCCTCAGAATTTTGGTTGTACCTTGAGATTTTCGGCTTGTTTTAATAAAGTGTTTCTCTCTGATTGGAGGCTTTACTGATTAAAAAAAAAAAAAAACTCCTTTTAAAGTTATTTTTACTATATGAGGAGTTTAAGACCTTAACATCAAAAGTTGACGTAGTTATTGCTATCTAAATACAATTATATCGAAAGTTGATGTAGTTATTATTGTATCAAAATATAATTTTGCATGATCATTGTAAGGTGTTAATTAGTCACATCGATCACAAATATCAAGATTGCTAAATCAAAAAGTTCTTTTTATTTTTATTTTTGTTTTTAAGTCATTGCTATCAAAATTATAATAATATTTTACGTCAACGTAGTTATTACTATCATAATACATTCCACATGGTCATTGTAACATATTAATAGTTACTTGCTATTACGCCAACCATAGTAGTATAGATCATGACTGCTAAATCAGGAAGTTCTTCATAAACATCATTTATATATACATGAACGAGTTATATAATATGTTAATAATTACTTGCAATCGCCAATACAAGATTCAAATATTAAGATTGCTAACGACAACTTCTTTTTCTTTTTTATCTATTGATTTATTTGTTTTTACATGAAAACTTGGCCCTTAACTTCAAAAGTTAATATAGTCGTCAGTGCTATCAAACTTAAAAAAAAAAAAAAAAAAATTGGAATATAGTAAATTGACGTAGTTATTTATTATCAAACCACTTTCTACACGATCATTCGTAATGTGTCCACATATATTTATCTGTTATTGTGTCCACCATGATGGTAGATAATAGAAAATTTTATAGCCATCATCATCACCATAGATCCCCACACTTATAACCGTTATAAGAATCGTAAATGCAAGGTTGGATGTGAAAGCTTACGTAATTTATAGTGAAAATAAACATGTAAATAAACATACACATGCCCGTAAAAAACAAAGATACACATGTATAAGATTCAACCACTTTAAAAAATATATGTTTAGCAATGAATCGGGTATCATACTGAATATTTTTTAGTGGTATCTTGCCGGCATTTCATCGTACGTAATATCACTAAAATCTTGACAAATTAGACTACGTATTTACTGAGCTCAAAATTTATATGACATATAGATATATGCCAATATTTTCTTGATATTTTACGAACAAGACACAATATCTCAATTTTGATATCAGATGTCAAGTTAAATGCCGAAATTTCCTTGTCTAATACCAAACGCAATAATTTATGTGACATGTTGATTTTTGCCACTACTTTCTTGATATTCTACCAAAAAGATACTTCACCTCAATTTGGATATTGGATGCCAAGTTAAAGACTGAAATTACCGTCTAAATTTCCGCTGAAAATTCTCTTTCTTTTTCATCTCTGTATAAGCCATTAAAATTTATGTTCGCATATATATAGTACTTAATCCAACTGGCAGTAGTAAAAAAACCACAACGCTTGATGAAAATACGAAGCTTTTTCCTTATATATAGAATAACATGGTGCTGTCACGGCCTCTGGTTGGTTTTATTCGTATATACATTGATATGTTTGATGATTAATGGTATTTGTGTTTTTGCATATACACACATATGAATGTTTGTTTCCATATGTGTCTTAATCAAACTTCCTTAATAGTCTGATCATATTTAACTTCTCACATAAAAACTAGAATAAAACAAGAAATAGTTGAGAAAAGAAAAGATTGGACAAATGGGAATTAAAGAAATTAAATAGAGGTCCATATAAAAGTTGTGCCAAATGTGTGCACCCATATAAGACATATAAATTCGCAAATGTCAAAGACAAAATTCTCAGGCAAATATAATATATTTCCGGTAGACTGTATGACACTAAATCTGCAACATTGGTTGTCCTAACCAAACCAGCTAATTATAAAAAAGTACCATCTCAAAAGTTCTATGGAAGAACCCGGAAGAACAGCCGCAAATTAAAATCTAGAAAACTCACATGAAAAATTTGTAAGTTAACTTGACACTATCAGTTATTCAGAGTCCAATTGCGGGTTTCTAGTTGTTTTGCGAACCAGTGCCGGCGGTGCCGGAGAATTCTCCGAAAATGTTGGAGAGTTGTTTCTGATGGACTTCAAACAACATCGTAGTATGTCCCGTTCCTTCTTCAGTTCCTCAGCTTGAGCTACAATATATGCACTCAACAATGTCATTCCTCATCTATACAACTCACTCAGAGATAATATATATATATATATACACACACACACACACATAAACACACATAATAGAGATACAAAAATTAAGAACAATGGAGAGCGACAGAATTACCATCTTTGAAGACAAGTTCACCAGATATGACGGAGAGTTTATGGTTCATTGCAATGTTTTCTTCTCTCAACAAGCTATTTTGACTTTGAGTGGATTTGATTCTTGAGGGAATATTCTCAAGTTCAGCCTGCAAGGAGGGGAAAAAGACAGAATAATATTTAAAGATTGAAAAAAAGCAAAAATTTATGTATATTATACATACGAGAAAAAAATGAGATTGCAGATCAGATAAAGAGATATTTGTAAAATATAAAAATTACTCGTAGAGATTCTGTTTTTGCTTCAAGTTGGTTTATGTATTGGCGCTGTTTGAGTCGATATCTTTGTGAGGACTCTCTGCTTGCAAGGGTTCTGGAGAGAAAAGCACATTCATTAATCTATACAACAATACAAAGAGAGAGTAAATGAGTTTCTCACAGTGCTCTCAAGACGTTCGAAACTCGAAAAGTTTTGTTGTTTTTTTATACGAAACATTTTTTTTTAATTTTCAACTGACAATGTTTTTTTTTTTATTTTTTGAAACAGTTTTTCCCTTTTAATGTCCAAAGCATTTTTTGAAAAACGTTTTTTTTTTCTTTATTTTGAAACTTCTTTTTAATTTCTTCTTGAAATGTTTTTTTTTTCCTTTTTTTTCCTTTCTGAACCTTTATTTTATTTTTTATTTTCTGTTTTTTTTATTAATATACTTAACACACTCACGCTATCCGCGTGCTCTTCAACTAGCTTTATTATAAATATTTATTAAAAGAATTTAAACATATAGCTATTTATAAGGAACATATCGTCAGTTTGATACACACTCTGACATATATTTTGATAAACATGAGCAGTTAGATCTGGTCTTTTATGCATAGACATAACTAAATATTTGATGTATTATAGAAAAAAATCATTTTCAAGTTCAAAAAATAAATCATTTACACACACATAAAAGATATATATATATATATATATATATATATATAAAGGGTCAAACCTTCTGAGCTTCTTGGCCTCTGCTTTAGAGATTGATTCAGTGGTAAACTCTGGAATGGCTCCTTTGTTTCTGCCAGAATTATCACTCTCTTGGGTTGTTGGCACTGGAATATTATTGGAAGAATTGTTTGGATTCTGAACCCCTTCATCTGATGATTGTTGCACTGATGAAGGGCTTTGGCTTTCTGGAATCAATCCTGAACTTGGCAGTTCCATTTTGTCCAAACCCTCCATTTTTTTTGTGTCTATGACTGCAAACAAGTCCAATAAATAGAGGGACACCCAAGAAATTGGAGTTAATTTTCACTCCCCAATTCAAAGACAAAGTTTTCTATGCCCTTTATAAATGCCAATAAAAAAAGGAATTATAATCTACTATATATGGCTATGGAACTTGGCAATAATATTCCACACATTTTTCTTTCCTTTTCTTTTCCTTTATTTTTTAACTTTTTTTCAGTGCCTTTGCCGCTAACTCTTCACGCGAAATACCCTACTTTGATGAAGAAAACTTGGGTTTGTATTTATATTTTATGATTTTTTTTCTGGGTTGGTTTTCCTTGACATGTTTTTGTTTCTTAATCTGTATTATAATTAATGACAAAGTGGCAAGAAACAGGAATAGAAAATTGTTGTACAATTAGTTGGAGGCTAAAGAAAATTAATTTGCTTTAGCCATTTAATGAGAAAATCTAAATAGAAAATTGTTTTCTCCGAAAGGAAAACCGCGGTTTCACTTTTCTTTCCCATTTTTTTTTTATTTTTTATTACCCAATATAACAAAAGGCCATTTAATGAGTAACAAACATTTGATGTTGACTAGGTCGTTCGCTAAATGTTTGTTCAATCACTAAATATTTATATCGCATACAATCTTTTAAGGACTCATTGTTGAGCCTTCACCCTTTCATTCAGGAAAAAAATACAATTAATTTTACAAGCGGCCGTACAATAATTATTGATCTTACTTACTATGTTGAAATTGGGGTTAAATTTCATTGTTGCCCTTTAGTTGGCAACATTTCCAACATAACATAATAGTGTAACGTGATTGATTCATTAGATGGATCCTTTTCGAGCAAACTTCTCTGATGAATCGATTCATTTGTCGACTTAGTAGGACTTAAAAGGACACAAAAAGTTAATCGAGGGAGCATCATATTTTAGAAAATAATCTAAGAACGAGGAAATGAATCTGGAAAAGCATTCAAGGTTAAAATCAACCACAATTAGAAATTTATTTGATGCAAAATTAAGAATAATACAATAGGATATTTGAAAAAGTAGTTTAAACTATCAGTTTGGATTTAAAAACTATAGTATATAAAAGTTTTATATCGTAGCTTTTTATTGTAGCTTGTGACAGCTTTATGCTATTTGTAGTTTAAACTATTTGTTTGAATTACTCTTTCAAATACCTATAAGTTTTGAAGCGGCGGTCCTAACACCAGTTGATGCCTCATCATGTCTGCCATTCGTTTCCTTCCTTCTCCTTGAGTGCACTGGTCCTCCACCTACGAGAGGCCACTCTAGCGCTTAAATCAATTAGAGTATTTGCGAAGTGTAATAGCGGAGCGCAACTTGCGTGCAAAGTCATTTCATGGTCTAATAAAGTAAATAAGTTCTATATCAAGAAATTCCTTTATCTCTATTATTTCCTGTCTTTTCCCCTCAAAATAAATAAGTTCTTAATGATAATTAGTCATTTTATGCTTTCTTTTGTAGGATACTTTGCTTTAATGTCTCAAACATTATATTTACTGAAAATCACATTAAAATTTTATATATACACACACATGATTTATAAAATTTGATGAAATTTAATTGTTCAAAACAAAATTTATAGATAATGTCTATATATATATATATATATATATATATATATAAATGATAAGATCATGTTTTTATTACTCTTTTTGTCATTTTTTATGTTTTTTTCTTGCCATGTGTCCTCTTACTTTTTAAAAAAATAGTGTCTCTATTAACATCCTTTATTCTACTTTTAACGCACTATTTCTTCAACCACCCTTCATTTTACTTTTTACGCCCTTCTTAAAATATCTAAATGTCCCTATGCTTACATAGTATTATTGGTTTTTTCCACCCACCCACCAAATAAATTACTATTTTTTTCAATAATTTTTTTAGTTTATATACTAAGCGATAATTTTTTCTTAATATATTTTTTCTTTTTTTGTTAAACCAAGCTTTGGATTTTAGGAAACAATAATCAGTAGCAAAATTATAAGAGTTTATATATGAATTGAACAATTTGTATTTCTTTTACTTAAAAACAAAAAGGGAAACATAATTTTTTTCTTTTTTTAAATCATGTTCTTATTTCAAACAAAACTGTGATTCCTTTTACTGGAGCGTATAATTTGTAGTTATTTATGAATCAAACAATTTGCAATGATATCTATATATATATATATATTAGTATATATAAAACAATAATAAAAATAAGAATTTTGAAAAAGAAATAAACTACATATATTTTTTCATGAGAATATTTAATATTGGCATCCATCTCTATTCTTTTGAAAAAAATAATATACTAATTCTTTAGAAGGGAATATATATTTTTAAAATAGGGTATGCAATAAGTATTTTTTAAAACTCTTTTGTCCTTAACAATAATTTATTAATAAGTAATACAATAATAAATAAATAATATAACGAGTGTCAATAGACGTAACTTTTAAGAAAATAAAACCTTAATTGTAGGCCATTCTTTCATAGTTTATTACAAGTTTGTCATTGTTCAACAATATAATAAAAAAAAGAAACTAGATAGAACTAATTAATATTTTTTAAAAAAAAAGAGAGAGATGGTAAAATTAATAAGGTTTAAGGTAGAGACAGAGGGAGGGGGATGGGGGGCATGGCCCCCCAGATTTTTGTTCTTTTTTTCTTTAATATAGCTTTTTTTTTCTTTAATATATTTTTTCTTTAATAATAATAATAATTATTATTATTATTATAATAGAGAAACAACACAAATATTTATATAAAAAACACAGTTAGGTCTATCCATTTCAGCCCAGTCTAGTATCCAACATAGTATGCAGTATAGTGTCCTATATTATCTATAAATGTTATCACTGTGCATCAAAGCTCAGATTTGTTGAGCACTCTCTCTCTAAAATTCTCCCTCTCTCTCTAAAATTTGAAGTTTGTTCTTAATTTTTCAGATCTTCTCTATTGTTTTTTATCATAAACTCGAATCTTATCCATAACCCCTCAACCATCTTCAAATTTTAGTAAATCACCCTCAGATCTTACACTTCCGTTCTTTATTTCTTTATTTCTTTCTTGTTTCATTTTCTTTGTTTTCCATGGATCCAAAGTACCATCGCCTAAAAAAATACTTCCCATCACTTTCCTAGAAGGTTCTCAAGCAGAAATACAAGTCTAAAGTCACTCGGTTGTAGATTTTCATGCATTTGGGAATCCCTAGTAATATGAAAATGCTGATTGAAGGAAAAATTCATTAGACTGACTTTAATTAGAGGGCCAACCTTCTAGGTATGAGTACCAATCATAGTATGATTAGAAGAAGAGCTCAGGCCATCGACTCTGGATGCAACAAATGTGGCGACAGACTTATGAGGGTAAGTGTCATTCACCTGGATTTACGTCAATAAATAGAGAGGACAAAATCAATTTTTGCAAAAATGGCCTTTTTAAAGAGAACTTAGATAGCCTCTATGCTTCTCTTCGAAGCCATCTGAGTGGATATGTCTAAGAAAAAGTTATGAACTTGTTATTTAATGGTCTTAAATGTTTCATAAAAAAAGCGTTATGTTTCCATCATTGATAATATTGGTATGAACACTTAAGCTCACAAGATTAAAAAAAAAATAGATACAAATGATGATAAGATGCCTAAGTAAGTTATGAATGGTATTAAGAAGCTCATAAATAGATATTCATAAATGAGCATATGGAATCATGCATTATGACCTTATTTTGTATTCCTTTCCATAAAATGTTTATGTGACATGTTTATGAAAAACATTTTGAGAAATGTTTATAAAATACATTTTATGAAAATGTTTACAAGAAAAGGGTTATGAAGAAGGTTTTATTTAAAAAGAAAAATGTTTTGAACGTTTTAGAAAACTCACATGCAAAAGTAGTAAATTAACTTGACATTATCAGTCATTCAGAGTCCAATTGCGGGTTTCTAGTTGTTTTGCAAACCAGTGCCGGAGGCGCCTGAGAATTCTCCGAAAATGTTGGAGAGTTGTTTCTGATGGACTTCAAACAACATCGTAGTATGTCCCGTTCCTTCTTAGTTCCTCAGCTTGAGCTACAATACATACACTCAACAATGTCATTCCTCATCTATACAACTCACTCAGAGATAATATACATATATATATATACACACACACACATATAAACACACAAAATAGAGATACAAAAATTAAGAACAATGGAGAGCGACAGAAGATCACCATCTTTGAAGACAAGTTCACCGGACATGACAGAGAGTTTGTGGTTCATTGCATTGTTTTCTTCGCTCAACAAGCTATTTTGACTTTGAGTGTATTTGATTCTTGAGGGAATATTCTCAAGTTCAGCCTGCAAGGGGGAAAAAAGACAGAATAATATTTAAAGATTGAAAAAAGCAATAATTTATGTATAGTATATATACGAGAAAAAAACAATGAGATTGCAGATCAGATAAGAGATATTTGTGAGATATAAAAATTATAGGTCTGTTTGGGAAATAAATTCGAATTACTGATTTAATTTGAGTTATATGATTTGAATTGTTATTCGAATTGACATTTGAATATGCATTTAAGTTTTAATCTGAGTATGGAATAAAATTAGAGTTTATGTTTGGAGAGATAGTGAAAATATTTTTTGATTTAATAACAAATTTAATAAAATCTCAATATTAATGATCTTAAAAAACATGCAAAATGGATCTTAAGAATCATCTCATTTAAATATCAAATGGAGAAGTTATGATTTTTTTCCTTAAATATAGTGGAGAGAATTTCTGCTTTTACTGTAGCAAAGATATCCGAGTTTCAAAAGTTTAGAGAGGATTAAAACTCTAAAAACTTAAATTGTTAATACTCGAAGGATTTAGATTTTGGAGGAAACAAACACGCATCCAAATGATTCTTGATACTTGAATCCAAATTTGAGTCCATTAAATCCAAATGATACACAAAACAAACAGACTCTATAAGTATCTACTCGTAGAGATTCTGTTTTTGCTTCAAGTTCGTTTATGTATTGACACTGTTTGAGTCGATATATTTGTGAGGACTCACTGCTTGCAAGGGTTCTGGAGGGACAAGCACATTCATTAATCTATACAACAATACAAAGAGTAAATGAGTTCCTTACGGTGCTCCCAGGACTCCGAAACTCGAAACGTTTTGTTGTTTTTTTATACGAAACATTTTTTTTTAATTTTCAATTGACAACGTTTTTTTTTTTGTTTTTTGAAACATTTTTACCCTTTTAATGTCCGAAGCATTTTTTGAAAAACGTTTTTTTCTTTATTTTGAATCTTCTTTTTAATTTCTTCTTGAAATGTTTTTTTTTCCTTTTTTTTCCTTTCTGAACCTTTATTTTATTTTTTATTTTCTGTTTCTTTTTTTATTAATATACTTAATACACTCACGCAATCCGTGTACTCTTCAACTAGTTTTATTATAAATATTTATTAAAAGAATTTAAACATATAGCTATTTATAAGGAACATATCGTTAGTTTGATACACACTCTGATATATATTTTGATAAAAATGAGCAGTTAGATCTGGTCTTTTATGCATAGACATAACTAAATATTTGATGTACTATAGAAAAAAATCATTTTCAAGTGCAAAAAATAAGTCATTTACACACACACATAAACGATATATATATATATATATAAAGGGTCAAACCTTCTGAGCTTCTTGGCCTCTGCTTTAGAGATTGATTCAGTGGTACTCTTTGGAATGGTTCCTTTGTTTCTGCCAGAGTTATCACTTTCTTGGGGTTTTGGCACTGGAATACTATCGGAAGAATTGTTTGGATTCTGAACCCCTTCATCAGATGATTGTTGCATTGATGAAAGGCTTTGGCTTTCTGGAATCAATCCTGAACTTGGCAGTTCCATTTTGTCCAAACCCTCCATTTCTTTTGTGTCTATGACAGCAAACAAGTCCAATAAATAGAGGGACACCAAAGATATTGGAGTTAATTTTCACTCCCCAATTCAAAGACAAAGTTTCCCATTCCTTTTATAAATGCCAAGATAAAAAGGAATTATAATCTACTATATATGGCTATGGAATTAGTTGGCACTTATATTCCACGCATTTTTCTTTCCTTTTCTTTTCCTATTTTTTTTTTTTAAATTTTTTTCACTGCCTTTGCCGCTAACTCTTCACGCGAAATACCCTACTTTGATGAAGAAAACTTGGGTTTGTATTTATATTTTATGATTTTTTTTCTGGGTTGGTTTTCCTTGACATGTTTTTGTTTGTTAATCTATATAATTAGTGACATAGTGACAAAGTGACAAAGTGGCAACAAACAGGAATAGAAAATTGGTTGTACGATTAGTTGAAGGCTGAAGAAAATTAATTTACTTTAGCCATTTAATGAGAAAATTGAAATAGAAAATTGTTTTCTCCGAAAGGATAGCAAAGGTTTCACTTTTTCTTTCCCATTTTATTTATTTTTTATTGCCCAATATTAAAAAAGGCCATTTAATGCGTAACAAACATTTGGTATTGACTAGATCGTTCGCTAAATGTTTGTTCAATTGCCAAATTGTCACGTCGGTATACGGGTGGTGACGTGGTGGATTCATTAAGTTAATTAAAATATATTTTTTATTAAAATCACCAATTAAATGATTAGGTTATTTTAAAAACGTGATAGTTCAAAACATTTTAAACATTTATCGTTGTTTTGAAACAATTAATTAGGAAGTAAAAAACATTAAAGATAGTCAAACATATGTCAGGTCTCACCGGATCCACATTAGTGCACACAAATGATATCGACAATAAAATATTACAATCACAGTTCAATACAAGAGATAAACATTTAAATAATACATGTATTGATTTAAATAAAGCAATAACCTAAAAGAATATTCCTACGACTCACTTGTTCACCTTGCTACCTTCCTGTTGGTCATAAGTTGTAATCCACCTAGAAAAAAAGGGGTTTTAAAACAAATAAAAAATATGAACAGACGGCTCAGTAGGACTAGGTTTAGGAAAACATTAGTTCTAGACATAAATTTTCATATTTGAAAATAATTTATAAAATTTCAAAACATATTAAATCATATTCATCAGGAATTATCTTTTATTATTTGTTCTTTGGCAAAGCCATAATATCACTACCGTAGTGGCCTAGTTGGGTTTTGGGACTTACTCCTAAGGTCGCACTCTCTACGACCCAATCTCATTGTCTCATTTTGGGTGCTATTTATAGTGCGTCTAGTGTCATGTCATTACTTAGGTCTTATCTTACTAAGTATTCTCATTTACATTCATTATTTGATTCATTATGATCATTCATTCTAAAATATGAAATGAAAATACTAAGAAATTCATTGTAATCATTTCTTAAAAATCAATTTGGAAGAAATCATTCGGCAAGAAATCTTTTTGTGGCCAAAGGCTCCCTTTGAAAATATTTAACACATTTTTTCCTTTATTGAAAACATTTTGAAAGAATTTTTAAGGCCAAATCCATTAAAAACCTGGCTACCAAGAAAAGGGTAGAAGTCCTACCTCAATATCCTGTATCGTGACTCAGCATCGCAGTCTCGACCTGCTATACGTTAGCTCTACGAAACCACGATCAACCTTAAAAGTAAACTAAACCTCATCAATTTTCTAACTTAGAGTCTTCTACGCTATTATGTTATTTTATGGTGTTTTAGTATGCCCTTTATAATCAAAATATCATATCATAGGGTCAAGGTCTTCATCTAGGTTTTAAATGGTGAAAACGAATGAAAACGACAAAATTTTATAAAGTCTGATCGGCATGACGAACTCCTCCATCTGGCCTTCCAATGCTCATGATCGGTCTGTCGAATTATAAAAATCTAAGGACTTGAGACGTCGAGTCTCGGCCTTCCTAAATCCAAAATTCCATTTCTAACCTATTTTCTTGGTTCTCAAGCATAAAAATGTTCATAAATGGTGGAAAAACATCTAAAAGCACTTTTTAACGCTTTTAAACAAGATTTACAGAAGGATTTCTCAAAAATTTCAAAAATGGAGAAAAATAAGAAAATGAAATTTAATCCAATTTTAGTGAAATCAAGCCTAGATTGATGATGATTTAGGTTCTACTAACTTAGATTTAAGATTTTCTAAGCTCTAAAATTTAGAAAATTTGGGAAAAGTTTGAAATATAAAAATTTAGTGAACTAATCTTAAATCTGAGCTTTAAATCGAATATGTGGAAACCCAATCCCGTTCCCGAGCTCCCAATCTAGTTAAGATTCGAAATTTGAAGTCAAAATTTTGAAATCAAAACAGGATAGAGAGGGAGAGTGTAATGTAGTTTTGCAGAATGAAAATTATGTTCCAACACATAGTTTTCCAAGAGAGACATATTGGATATTTGACAAACTGTTTGTTTCAAAAATTCAAAATAACAAATAAAGATAACTAAAAGTGAGATAAATTTAAAATATACCACAAAATTTTTAAATTAAGTTTAAATCACATTAAGGTATACTAATCCACCATTTACATGCTAACTTTACTTAATTATATCCTGGGTGTTACATAAATATTTATGTCATATCCGCTTTTAATCTTTTAAGGACTCAAATTTAAGCCTTCACCCATTTATTTAGGAAAAAAATACAATAAATTTTACAAGCGGCCATACACTAATTATTAATCTTGCTTACTATGTTGAAATTAGGGTTAAATTTTATTGTTGCCCTTAGTTGGCAACATTTCTAACATAACATAATAGTGTAACGTGATTGATTCATTCGATGGATCCTTCTCGAGCAAACTTCTCTGATGAATCGATTCTTTTGTCAACTTAGTAGGACTTAAAAGGACGCAAAGGTTGATCGAGGGAACATTATATTTTAGAAAATAATGTAAGAACGAGGAAATGAATATGGAAAAGAATTCAAGGTTAAAATCAACCACACTTAGAAAATTATTTGATGCAAAATTAGGAATAATATAATAGGGTGTTTGGGAGAGTAGTTTAAACCATTAGTTTAGATTTAAAAACTGTAGTTTATGAGAGCTCTACGTTATAATTTTTTACTGTAGTATGTGAGAGTTTTACATTATTCACAGTTGAAACTATTTGCTTAAATTACTCTTTTAAATACCCTATAAGTTTTGAAGCGGCGGTCCTAACACTAGTTGATGCCTCATCACGCCTGCCAGTCGCTTCCTTCCTTCTCCTTTGAGTGCATTGGTTCTCCACTTACGAGCAGGCACTCCGTCGCTTAAATCAACAGAGTATTTGTGAAGTGTAATAGTGAAGTGCAACGAGCGTGCAAAGTGTTCTCATAGTCACATAAAGTAAATAAGTTCACTATCAACAAATTCCTTTATCTCTGTTATTTCCTGTCTTTTCCCTCAAAATAAATAAATTTTAAATGATGATTAGCCATTTTTAGCTTTCTTGTGTAGGATACTTTTCTGTAATGTCTCAACGTTATATTTAGTCAAAATTACGTTAAAATTATTTATATACAAAATTTATAAAATTTGATGTAATTTAATTATTCAAAACAAAATTTATTGATAATGTGTGTGTATATATATTTAGAAATATTATGATCACTCTTTTATTATTTTTTTGTCATTCTTTATGCTCTTTTCTTGCCATGTGTCCTCCGGCCTTAAAAAATTAGTGTTTCTATTAACATTCTTTATTCTACTTTTAACACACTATTTCTTCAACCACCTCTCATTTTGCTTCTTACACCCCTCTTAAAATACCAAAGAAGTCCCCACACTTAAATAATATTATTGGCTCTTTTTCCAACCACCCACCAAATAAATTCCTATTTTTTCCAAACATTTTTCTTTTTTAGTTTATATAATAAGAGACAATTTTTTCTTTGTTTTTTTTGTTTTTTATTAAACCAAGCTTTGGATTTCAGGGAAGAAAAATCAGTATTAAAATTGTAAGGGTTTATATATGAATTGAACAAATGGTATTTCCTTTACTTAAAAACAAGAAGGGAAACACAATTTTTTCTTTTTTTTAAATCATGTTTTTATTTCAAACGAAAGTGTGATTTCTTTTACTAGAGCACACAGTTTATAGTTATTTGTGAATCAAATAATTTGCAATGATATATATATTTATAATTAGTATACAAAAAAAATAATAGAAAATAAGAATTTTGAAAAAAAAAATAAACCACATATATTTTTTTCATGGGAGACTCTTTCATATTGACATCCATCTCTGTTCTTTAAAAAAAAATAATATACTAATTCTTTAGAAGGGAATATATATTTTTAAGATAAGGTGTATAATGAGTATTTTTTTTGAACACTTTTGTCCTTAACAGTAATTTATTAATAAGTAATACAATAATAAATAAATCTTATTAATAGGAGTATGTAAAAAGTAGTAAAAGAAGTGTCAATAAACACACCTTTCAAGAAAATAAAACCTTAATTGTAGGTCATTCTTTCACAGTCTATTACAAGTTTGCCATTGTTCAGCAATATTATAAAAACAAGAAACTAGATAGAGCTAATTAATATTTTTTAAAAAAGAGAGATATGGTAAATAAGGTTTAAGGACCGTGTTTAACTGTGATTATAAGTTTTGTTTGTTTCTTCGTTTTTTCTTGTATACATAAGAGCATGTTATTATGCACGTTTTCCAGAACAAGAAGAGTGTAGGGAAAACGAAAGAAAGACAAAAATAAATAAATAAATAATGAAAAATAAAAATAAAATAAATCGTTGTAGATAACTGTAATTTGAAGACCAGCAGTATTACCTAAGATTAGATCAGTGGCTTCCTCCACATTTCTTTTGGGGTTGAATCCTACACACACATATGTATATAGATGTTGTTGAATCCTCCTCGTATTGAAAGCTTAGTAAATTTATTTGCATAAAAAAATCTGATGACAATAAGAACAAGAATAAAGGAAAAAAATCCAATTTAAAATAATCATTTTATTTTGATTTTTTAACTCATGAACGATTAAACAATGGCAAACTTGTACTAAACTGTAAAAGAATAGCCTGCAATTAAGGTTTTATTTTCTTAGAGAGTAGAAAGACACATGGCAAGAGACAAACATAGAGAGTGATCTTAATATTTTTTATTTTTTTTTGTACCCTGTTACAAAATTCTTGTTTTTTTAAAGCTTTTTAGATATATAGAATTGTTTCAATAATAAAGTTGGAATGTAGCTAAAAAAAATTCAAAATATCTTAAAAATATAAAAGAAACTAATATCATTAAAACAACAATGATGTGATTGTATAGTATAGAATATTACAATCATTAACTATAATCATTTGAATAGTTTCTAATCAAGCACCCTGGCTAGTCCGATCAGTCCGACATATGTAATACTCTTTGTTTGTGAATGGTCCGACATATGTAATACTCTTTGTTTGTGAATGTAACATTTTTTGTATGTTTATATGACGTTCAATTTGTTTAAATATAATGCTTTTATTATACGCGTTGAACTATATTTATTAATAGGGAGTTTGGTTAGAACTATAAATATTGTAGTATATGAGAGATTTATATTATAGTATTTTTTTTATTGTAGTATATAAAAGATTTTACTGTTTTTAACTAAAAAGTTAGTTAGAACCAATATTACTTAAGAGACTATAAGTATTACAATGTAAACAAATTAGAGTAACACGGATGCACAAATAACATTACATTTCTAAAGAAAAATATCAGTATTGGACTGGTCATGATGTCTGATGAAAGTTTATCCTCATAATTAGTATGTCATTTTTATATTCCTCAAATATTTTTAAAATTTTTACTAATTTTCAAATTCAGGATAGTAATTCTATCCTAGTAAACTAATTTTTATGGCTTGGTCACGTCACGCCCGCATAGCCAAAGCGCTAGCGGGGAACGTTTGCGCGCGGCCGGGAGGAGTCCGAACCCTCCTACGCACGTTTCGTCCGCTCTACGAAAAATCCCCATATTCAAAAATGGCTGCCTATGCCTACCATCTTCGCGTCAACGTCCCCTTCTACCCAATCCACCGCCATTCCCTTCCTTTCTCATACACTCCCTCCTCTTCTGCTTCTTCCACCTCTGCCCTCACACCTTGCCGTCTCCGTCTCCGTCTCGGGCGTCGTCTGACGTCAGCTCCGTCGGCCGCCATGATTTCCTCCCACAACGCCGTCGTCTCCGACGTCCTTGCCACCGCCTTCACCGTGTGCGTCGCTCTCTCCACTCTTCGCTTTTGGAAAGAGACCGCCACGCGCGGCTTCTTCGACCAGGTGAGCAAGT
>CAMOHE010046253.1:1460-24788 GCA_946598075.1 Artocarpus hirsutus | reverse complement strand
ACACGAAAATCATGCATTAGACATGGAGAAAACACATACTAAAACCAAGTTTGAATTTAAGAAAACCTACCTCAAAACTTGTTTGAAAAACACCAAAGTTTGGGTTAAAAATCAAGCTTGTATTGACTCCAAAATGGCTTCAAACGTAGCTGGAAATTATAGTTGTCATGGTTGCAAAGAGAGCTTTATGTCTTGTGTCTTTAGTTGGAAATTGAAGTGAGAAAGGAGAGAATGAAAAACTAGAGAAGAGAGTGGTGATGGTTGAATATATAGGCATCAAATTAATTGAGGAGTGGGATAGAATTAAATGAGCATTAAAAGAAAATGTTATCATGTCTCCCACGGAGACTTTTAGCAAATAATGTCAACATAATTGAGGGGACAAATGGGGTATGTTGTAGAAGAAGATAAAGGAAGCATTAAAAAGGTGGTTGAGAAAACATATCGATGTCTCCTGGTAGTTGAGATGAATTAATTCTATGTCCCCAAATGATATGGATGCTATTTAATTGAGCATTAATGTAGTGGGACAAGGCTGATATAAGTGAGTGATAGGTAGGTTTAAAATATTTATTACGGAGACTTAGTAAAAATGCTAAAATGACATATTTATTTATATGATTTTATCAAAAATCATACCCGTTAAAATAACGGGTGTTTCAATTTGAGTCGCAACCGATTCTCAATCACCTGGGTCTTGCAGAGTAATTTTCATATCTGTGTTAGTCCTAATAAGATTGTCAAAGAGAACAATTAACGTAAGAAGTAACTTCACATAGCATCATAATTCAGGAAATAAAGCTCCAAGCTGATAAGGTTTCCTAAGAGAGCATCTGTGTACTCATGAAATAGTAACTCTGGAATTTCCAGGACAGCTTTGTCTGGATAGAATCTAATATCTAACCTCTCTTGAATTTGATCCCGAAGGATAAAAAAGAACCAAAAACCGGTGAATTTCCCAACAAATCAAGAATGCGTTTGCTTTGCAAGTCAACTGGAGAGATCGATGTGGTTCAGTCATCTGAGGTGGTGCGTCGGTCAAGAAACTGTTATCAAAGGAGTCAACGTCTAGTTCAACGAGGGGCTTCCTGTCAAGCACGTCAATTCAAACAAACAAAATGTCTTAAGTATCATCCAAGGTATTTGGTTCTCTGGGAGTATCAGGTCATGATATACCAATTGGCGCATGCGAGGCACTCTAAATGTCAGGTCGTTTACTTCTCTTAAATCCTCCTATGCATGCCTGCGAATTAGCTCTACAATCATTGTAAATTCCTTGTTTTAGACATCAATTGGTCCGGCGCAACACTCACAAGCCTCATTCTGAACCTCGTTAATGGCTTGCGTTAATCGCTTCAGGCAAGCATCTTAATTCGATTTTCTGAGTTTCTTTTAGATGTGGCTTGCCCAACTGGAATGGTCCCAACGAAAACGTATCTGGTGGAGACTCTGTGGGATTCTAAAGATGCTGCCTCGAGGTCACTTGTCTAGGTAACTTGACTTCACATTACTTTTTTTCCCAGTAAGATGCCAATGCATCAATATTTATTCTACAATGATTTTCGTCCATATCCATTATCTTTATTATTTTCAACCTGTAGAAGTATAATAAAAGAAAAAAAAGGGGAAATGTAAATAATTTCATCAGGAAGGTTGATGGGAAGTTTTTGCAGTAGAGGATGAAAAACAAAAAATTACCTGAAGAACACAATTTTAATTGTCGTATCGTAATGGAATCATATCAAATTGTAAAATATGAAAGATATA
This sequence comes from Artocarpus hirsutus, assembly GCA_946598075.1. NCBI lineage: Eukaryota > Viridiplantae > Streptophyta > Magnoliopsida > Rosales > Moraceae > Artocarpus > Artocarpus hirsutus. Next base: position 23,021 of record CAMOHE010046253.1, on the reverse strand, counting down.
AAAGCTTAGTAAAAGCTAAACTGTGTGAAAACTAATATCCTTTGTTGCTTTTTTTAAATAGCTCATTTTATTTGAGCATGTAAAAAATAGTCATAATAATAATAATAATAATACTACTACTACCGCCACCAGACGATTGAAATCGACAAGTGTACTTGAGAAAATGTTACCGAACAAGCAAATCAAACTTAGAGATAGTACGTTTATGAGAAACTTGACGAAGTAATTATAAAAATTAACTGATAATCTTCTTGAGAATCAAGATCTATGGTCTAATTTTTCTGTCCGTTTTACTGTCTCTCGAATCAATTTTTAACATCTAAGGGAATTGGTTAATTCTTTTTAATATTTAAGTCTTATTATGCGTTTAAGTTATTAACGTTAAATAATATGTTGAATAAATAATAAAAGAATAGCCAAAAAAAAAAAAGAAAGATCGGAGAACAGATTTGGATTCTCCTCTTGAACTCTTCTTGCCGGACTCCGTTGATCACTTCAAACGCAGTCCTCGTTAGCAGTATATGTTGGGTTTTACACTAATGGCGACATATATGGTACACTTCTCTAGCTAGTATTGTTTAAATTCAATTATGAAAAGGAAACCCCAACATATACTGCAATTACAATTATGAAAAAAAAAAACATGGCACAATTGTTGTACAATGCATTCGGGAACAAATCCCTCTTTCTCTATTGGGCAAATTATCTTGTCTTTCCTTCATGAACACGGTGTAAAAAGATTGGCATCTTGGCGGATTCGAGACTTAAAAAAAAAAAAAAGATTATTTGTACTCGACTCCCTAAAGTTTGGGCTGCTATTTTGAACTTTCAAAGTTCCCACGTTGTTACTTTAAATTTTGAATTTCTCCCTTTTTGCTTTTTTTATTTCATTTTTCATCCAAACCTAGACGGAAAAATAATACATACACTCACATGGGGTCCTATGAGGATAAAATTGTAATTGCATTTTGAATTATTAGTATCTATGCTATAAACTTTAGAGTCGTCTCCATTGTACCCTTAAATTTTAGGGTTGCTCTCATTTTACCTTTAAATTTTATGGTTGATCTCATTTTACCCCTAACTTTATATAATTTTTTTTTTTAAAAAAAACAATGGAAAGGTCAATTTTTCAATTTGCTTTCTCAAAGAATAAAATGCACATTTAACACCATGGCGATGCAAATTTAACATTTACGTTAATTTAGATGGAATCGTACTTTGCTTACTTTTTCATTCCCCTTTAATTTATAAAATTTATTTATGAAAAAGATTTTTCCCAAAAATTTAGAAATATATTCTAAACAACAGTTTCACACGTTCGGGAAAAAAAAATCTCTCTTGAATAAATCATATAACTACGCTTCCCTTCATGACCACAGTCCACAGCGTACTCTAGAGTGATCCATAATCCATTGTTGTAATTCGAGTCCATTACATAATAACACTCAAATTGGATGATTAATTTGTATTAATTAATTGTGATAAGCATTAATCATTATCGGTTTGGGCTTTCTTGGTGATCCAAAAGAGGGAAAAAAACAGAATCTGCAAAGCGTTTTACATTGAGAACTGCAGAAGAAGCCAGGAATATCGGAAATTTTCAAAGTTAAAAATATGATTTCTTAAGAAAAACAAATTTTTAAAAGTAATTATCCTTAAAATAATCCAACAAGCTCGTGAAGACTAAAATAGATGTGGCTGTACCAGAACTTTTCCCTCGTTTGAATAATAATAATGTAACAATTAAAAAGGACACAACATAACAACACATGAAGACTAAAATGCAATCCGGACAGGTTAATTGACTAGACGCGAACCGTTGCATTTAGTCGTCAAAATGGGTATTTCAAGTAGTCTGAAATGGATCAAAATATGCAGAAAAAACAGGGGATGGTTTTCCATTATTTTCTATATATTTCCGTGATTGATATAAAATCCACAATCCAAAATGGTTAGATATAATTTTAGAGATGGTTACGGTGAGAACTCTTATCGGTGATGTTTGTTTTAAAATCGTTAAATCAGGTTAAAAGACTTATGAGTTTTTTTTTTTTCCAGTCTTACATGATGGAAGATTGCCTATATTTAAAGTTATTAATAATTAAGTTCGAGTGCATAGACCCATTGTCTTTTCAGCCCTCTAAATTCAATTTCTTCTTAAATTTGTTGTCGAGCAATTTATACTTTATAGTCGGTTCATATTTTTCACCGTCTTTTTTAGAAACCACTAGATTAGTCCAGAAGAAAGAATACGACGGGAAATAATTATGAATGAGTAGACAACAAGCCAGTCAATGAATAACACAAAAAGAAAAAGACAAAAAAAATAAAACAGATCATATATAAACATGTGTATATACATATCAAGACGACATCATAGCCATAAACTCATCAAAATTGAGAACCCCATCACCGTCGAGATCAAATCTAGCAATCATAACTTTGCAATCGTCAATACTCTTGGACTCACCAAGTCTGCTAAGCATTTTCTTTAGACTTTTAGGCGTAATGCACCCACAACCATCCATCTCATACGTCTTAAAAGCCTCTTTCAAATCCTTCGCCTTCTCTTCTTCGTTCCCTCCTTCAACCAACTTTACAAAGTCGTCCAACCCCAACAATCTGTCTCCGTCGGAGTCCAAATAGTCCACCGCTGCTTCCGCCTCTGCCTCCGAAAGCTCCCTGCCGATTGCCCCCACGCTTTGTCGCAGCTCCGACGGCGATATCTTCCCGTCGCCGTTGGCATCAAAATGGTTGAAAACACGCTCATATTGAGTGAGGTTGTCCATATATATATATATATATATACTCGCTACAATTTGAAGTTTCACCAAAGATTATTGGCCTGCCTCCTAACTCTAATTCTTGAGCTTGATGAAAATCCTCAGCAGCAAAATCAAAACAACGTAGTAACAAGTGGGGAAATTAGAGGAATTGAAGAAAAGCAAAAACAGACAAAAAAGTTCTTTTTGAACCAAAACAACATGAGACAACTGAGGCTAATATGTTGATGTATTTATATGTGTGATACGTGGTGATGCCGCGTGAAGTGGTTGACCGACCTATCAACTTGTGGAATGGAGTACGCACGCACCTTGTCATGAAAAAATATAGGGGCCTTTTTGTAAATACGATAAGCAAATATCATTGCCAGCATTTGGCTGACGTTAAAAGCAAAAGAAAAATAAAAAGAAAAGAAAAAGAAAAATTTGCCACGTTTATTTAATTCAACGGATTCTGGAAAGAGGAAGTCGCTGCGAATAATGCTAAATCTACAACCGCCAATACTGTTTCAACCACCAATATAATAATATTATTGGAGAGCCTGATATTTTCGTGATTTTTCCTTCTTAATTAGTTGTTTTTCACACATTGACTTGCGATTCGTCAATATTTGTCATTTTATATATTTTATTTTAGATTAATTAAAAAACTATATTTGTAATATTTGATCTTATTAAAAATATATATATATATATATATATATATATTTCCCTATAGGCCTAATCAATAGTTGGCTTGCGCTTTTAAAATAACTAAATTATTATTAACTAAGAGAGAAAAAAATTAAAACTTTAAAAAATAAGAAAAAAACAAAAACACATAAAACATTTATTTTTGACAATATTTTATAAAATTTTAAAGTCAAACACTTTAGTATATATATATATATATTTTGTTTTTAAAGTTCTCTTATTTTTTAATTTGAGGATATTTTAGCATTTCTACGTCAAAATTGAATATTAATAGAAAAAATGTACAAATTTGTATATTAAATCTAATTTGAAGATATAAATTCGATAAGATCTAAAATCGAACTATATTATTTGAATAAATAAAAAATACATGGTATAAAAAAGTAAATAACTGTTAAAAAATTAGTCTGAAGTCATGGTGATGCAGTTCTCGTTATTTTTGTGCATTAATATCAATTTTACTAGTATATTAATACACAAATCAAAGGTTAATTCCATTAAAAAGAAGTCATAGCTTAATTGAGTGTAGCAAGATATAAATCTTTATTGATAATTCGTTAATTTGTTAATTGCCAGCTTCCAAACTTAATGTATTGCTGAAGTTTTGTCATGATTTATATGGGATGTGGAATCATCCTTGGGAAAAGTTATGTTGTTGAAGCTTTTAGCTAACAATTTCCATTGTTTGTTATTACGTTTTTTTTTTTTCATTTTAAAATCTCAACTATCTGGTCATGTTATAACATTTTGACCGGTAAAGGACTAACATTATTCAATTATAAATATTAAAAATACAATACATAAACGTGATTCGTGATGATATATATTTCTAACGGTTTTTTTTAACGGTAATACCAAAAGCCTTCTAGACTGTCGATTAATAATTGCTCCAAGAAAACGAGCCTATATACTTTGGATTATAATAAATATTTAAAAAATTATGGATAACGCATGCTACCATTTATTCTTTTTTTTTTTTTTTCCAAACAATTTATGTTATAAATCAAACTAAGTATTGCTATTCTTAAAAGGAAAGAAAAAAGAATTATCTTATTAGTGGTCAAACTTGTCAGGCCACCAAACAAATTCTTGTCGAGGAGCCAGTTTTTGCTTGGTTCTGATTGTAGATTCTAAATTAAAGAGTGCTTCTCTCGGTTTCTGAGCTCTCATTCATTATAATAATAATAATAATAATAAATATTATTATTATAATAATTAATTAGCTTAACCAGCCCCATCCTCCGATAACATGTAATTTGAATGTTCTGGGGATTGGATGTTTAAGAGCCTTCAGATTGGTGGGCGTAAATCAAAGATTCTTCAATTTGTTTTCCTAATTATCTTTTTTAACTTGATTTAATTAACCATTTGATTGATCACCATTTAGTTCTTGAAAATACACCAAATACAAAGACCCAAATGTTGTATATACATATATATATATATATATATATATATATATATATATCTGAATGAAGAGAGACTAGCATATCCTATTAGGTTCACACCTACTTGTAATACCCCGATTATTTATTTTGTACTACTTGTTTTAATGCGGCTGTTAATTTAAATTTAGTGGAAGTTCTCACTTGTTTAACACGTCGTCATTTTTCTCGACAGGGATGTTTTTACTAGTATTAAATTTTGTTTGATCAATGGGGATTATTTTCTTGAGTGTTTTATTAATTTTAGTGATTCTTAAATATGATTTACGGTATAAAGTTTTTAATGGGCCAAGTTCAAGCCCATGGATTGACTTAATGATTAATTTTAGTGATTCTTAAACATGATTTATTTGTTAGCTCTGTTTATACAAATCCCATAAGAGTGGAACATGGATTGACTTATGAAAAAAAAAAAAAAATATATATATATATATATATATAAATGTATACATATAGAGAATGTCATCCCATGTCAGCATATTATATTTGATAATCTAAATATACACCAACTAGTAAAGGGTGTCCACCACAATTACTCCTGGTATCTGCTATCAAAACCGGCTGACACTCGTCGCCGGACACAACGAAATACATAAAAAAAAAATACACAAAAAATTCTAAAACTATTGAAATTATTCGACAATGCACGAAAAAAAATCAGAATAGAGACAAAGATTCTTCCAAATTAGAAGATCCAAACAAAGGAATTTTTGCTGGAGAAAACAGACGAGCGTCGGATCTGACGACTGTGGTGTAGAATCTACCGCCGGCCCAGATGCGATAAACCTTGCCGCAGGGAAAAAAGTCAGTGAAGTTCGGTGGTTGATTCATGGTTATGCAAACTAGGAGATCAGTGTTGCAGGTGTGGAGCCAAATCAAACCAACAAAGAAAAAGAAAAAAAAAAAAAGAGGAGAAGGCAGTGGCCGGACGCTACAGTGTTAAGATTGGGCGTTGTGGTGCCTGCTGGAATTCAAACTAATGCCGCTGCACACAAAACCTATCTTTACGATTTTTTATGGTATTTTAGCCGAAAAAGAATAGGAAACTACCAGGGTTTCTAATTGTAGTGATTTTTTTTTTTCTCTTTTTTGAGTATTTAAATAGAGATAAGAGGCTAGGGTTGTGAGTGAATCATATTTTTGTGAGAGGTATTATTTTTGTGAGGTTGAAAGCTTCATTGTTAAAAGAGAGAAAAATTCCCATAAAGGGTGCTAGATAGAAGAGAGATTTAGGAAACACAAATTGAGAGTGTGTGATAAAATTTCTCTTGTAATCTATATTCATCTTCTTCATCAGAGTAGAATCTGCAGCAGCAGAAACATGATATAGTCTCAAATTTGGATGACCTTGTATAAAAATTTGATTTTTTTCTTCTTCTCTCTTATGCAATTATTCGTTCTTGATGTTCTTAGAATTAGGAGACTCCTAATCGTCCTACAATCAGGTTCGATTACGAGGGTATTTGGTTAAGAATGATTCATATCACAAATTTAGTTATGAATAGTATAAAATTCTCACATGTTAAAGTAAAAAAAAAAATTATTATAGTATAAAACTATTATATATTACAGTAAAAATGATTCCCATCAATGATTTTTATTACTAACCAAATATCTTATAAGTTTTGTTTGGGTAAAGGGAAAATAAAGAACAAAGAAGAAACAAAACAAAAGTGACCATGGAAAAGACTAGAAAGTGGGGCAATAAAAATGAGTTGTCTGGTGGTAAATGCAAGATGGTAAGGTTTCACAAGAGGACTTTTTCTCCCAAAAAAAAAAAGTGTCATAAAAAGATTATACTCCAAATAGGACAAAATAGGACTCCAAGTACCCTTTTTTTAACGTGTTCGGGTCTAAAGGAACGTCTTCCTAGGGCAGGTGTGACGCAATCTAAAACGGTAAAATTATCATTTTTTTAATTAATTATAATATTTTTAAAAATATTTAAAATATATATTAAATTTATAAGGTAAATAGTTTATCTATTTTTTATTTATATTATAATAATTTTGATTTACCTAATAAGTAAATTTACTATATAAACAATGTATTTATTTATTTTTATTATATAAATATATCTTATTTACATAACAAATAAGTTATTTATATTATAAATTTAATATTTACTATAAATATTTTAAAAATTTAATATTAACTTCAAAAGTTTCAAAAATTTTTCTCTCCTTCCCCTCAGGTAACAAATAAAGGTCTGTGAGCTACATGCCACACAACCTTTGGGTGTGAATTAATTTATCACAGTAAAAATTATACACCGCCACACTTATATTAGGGTTTTTCTTTTTTACCTCTCCTCCACACTCCCATTTCTCCTGTCTCCTCCCTCCTTTGGCCGCCATTCCTTCCCTCTCTTCGAGTTCGTCACGCCGGCGCCTCACAGTAAACGACGTCGGCCGAATCCGTCGCTCCTCCACCCTTGTTCATCGTGGCGGTGCTGATACGAAGATCCCAAACTCGAACGCCTTGTATTTCTCAATCTCGAATGCTAAACCCAGATCTTCTCTTGTTTCTCAAACTCAAACACCATCATTTGTGTCTGACTTGGGCGCACAACAACCATCGTGGGAAAGACAATCGCTTTCTCTTCTTCCCTGTGGCTGAGGGAAAGGCAATCGCTTCCTCGTCTTCCCTGTGGCTGACAGATCTCTTTCGCTTGACTGATTCCATCGCGAAGAATTCCTCTCCTTCCCTCCGGCGAAATTTGATAGAGAGATGCCTTTTGATTCCATTCATAAACAAGAGGGATTCTTACTTCTGCTTCTAAGACAACAAGTACAGGTTTTCTATTTCTTCCACTTGTTTTACCTCTTCAAATTTTTTATTTTTATTTATATCAAAGTCTAAAATTGAGTCCATAATTTATTTTGAAGAGCTTCGTTTTCCTTCAAATCCCTTGAAATGATTTTGGTATGAGAAACTATACATTTATCTTATTTCACTTTAACCGCTTTGTATATACATATATATTTTAAAGATCTTTGTATATGTTATATATGAACTCTTTAGTTCCCTTGCATGATTTTAGATTTATTCAGGGGATTTATTAATTGTAGTGGTAGATGGTATCTTGATTTACAAGATATTAGTCGTTCTCGAAGATAAAGAATTATGAAGTCAGTACATACAATATTTTTAAATTTTCAGTTTTGCTGATATTTTGGTTACCTTTCTCCCATGCCTATAGCTATTGAGATTCTGAGCTTTGATTTATTACTAAGAACCGTAGTTTTGTTTATTCTCTTAATTGACTTTTGTCTTTAAAAGAAAGAAAAGAAGATTTTGATGTTTACTTCTCCCTCTTAATTTTACCTCAAATCTATAGGATGTCTGGAAATCCCTCTTTGGCAGCCAATATCTGTTTTTAAGCGTTTTGGCCAAAGATATTGTTTTGGTAAAAGAATTTGAGAAATGATTTGTGAAATCATGATTTTAGAAAATTAGTATTCTCGATTGTTGACTTATGAATTTTTGAATATTTGGAAATTGTATCAATATGAATTCCTTTGTTCAAACTGAATGATTTTTCTTTTATATTATTCATGGATCTGTTGAAAAGAAATTAAGGAAGTTTATCAAGATTTGAACCCAATGACAAAGAACACATGGTGTAGGTAATCCTGTGAATTATTTTGATATTGGAGTTATTTTCGAAATTGCTTTAACTGTTAATTGGAGTGCTTTGGTTTTGAAATTATATACCTGGTGTCTGAACTCATTGGCCACGTAGGCCCGATATTAACATGGGATATAGAGATTATATTCTTAGGAGGAGAACCCAGAACCCGATTGGGGCCACTCAGATAAGTGGTTGGCCATTGAATAGTATTATAAGATAGATATTATATAAGAAAAAGAGTTTTATGAAAGATTCAGATTTGAAACTGTTCAGTTTTTTTTTTTTTTTTTGTTATCTTATGGTTGTTCCAGATTTGAAACTGTTGATTTTAGACTTGTTATTATAAGGTATTTATTTTGTATCTCTTAAAAAAAAGCCATACTGGGCATTTGGTTCACCCCTGTTTAAAATTCCTTGAGGCTGTGGCCAAGTTTGCAGAGCGTATTAAGGCTGCTATTATTAAGGATTTGAAGTTCGAAAGGTGTTTGCTTTTGATATTTTGAGTTATTTAAATTTCAGTTGCTTTGTACATGTGTATAAATTGTATCAATCGACATTGTCCTCGAGTTGTATACTTTGAGTGTAACGTTCTATTGGACTGTCATTATTTAAAGTTTTGAAGTCTCCGGAGCAGTACATGCTAGCATTTATTTTAAAAAGAGTTCAGTCATTGGAATTTGTTATCTTAATTTCAGTTTATTTAACTTTAATCGCATTTAGTCACTCACTCCCTTTTTTGGGTGTGATACCACTAGCTAGACTCCATATCCTCGAGTAAAATTTCTTCATATAAAAGAAAATACAATATATAGTTGATCAAACAGACATGAAATAATACAATCTCCACACCTCCAAAGAAAAACATAAAAATTAAAGATGACGAGTAATTGTACGGTTACATAATATTGCCAAATAAAAATGTATAAATTAACTATTTGATAATGGTAAACAAGGTCTGTAAGAATGCACATATCACTAGGAAAGTCGCAACTACAACAGAAATAAACGCCCAAGGGTGCTTAAAATAGTCACGCATAAGCACAGTACGATACTTTGGCCAACGGTGTCGGCAATGTCTATTGACATGTTCTGTAAAATGGAGATAATAGTTCTTTTTGACGTAAGTGTCAAGGTAGAGCTTATTGAAGAAATTGGTGGCCTCGTCATCACTCAACCAGTTTTCAAGGACTTCTCTCTTTGAAAGTAGTTCTATGTCTTCCTTTGTGTTGATGAGATTGTCCATAAGAATGGCATAAGAGGTGATCACCGGTTCATAACCCAGGCAACACTGCTCCAAGCTGATGAGGTTTCGAAATAGTGGCTCGGTCGTCTCTTCAACGCGTAATGGTGGAATCTCTATGCCGCGTTTCTCGAATTTAATATCCAGTATGGACTTTGCTAATTCCCCCTTTTGGAATTTGATTCCGGCCTCCTTGAGACTTGTGACCGGAGGCACCGGTTTCCAATCGTAATCGGCATTTTCTATTTTAATAGAAGAAGGCCAAACCAATGAATTCCTCAACATGTCAAGAATGTGCTTGCTATCATTCGGACGTGAGAGAAGACTCTGATGATGATGATGACTAGAAGAAGGTTGTGGTGTTGGGAAAATGTTGGAAAAAAATTCAATGGCAAGTTGAACAAGGGGCTTTTTGTCTACGTTGTCAACGGAGGTCAAACTGAACAAAGTGTCAAGAACCATCCAAGGAATTTGATTCTCTAGCATTATCAAGTCATGGTAGAGAAATTGAAGCAAACAAGACATTTCAAATATTGGGTCGTCATTTTTTCTAAGATAATTATACGCTTTCTTCCGGAAAAGCTCTATGATGAAACAACCGTCAAGTACCAAAACATGTACAAATCTATCCATAGACATACCAATTGGTCCAGCATAACACTTGCGGGCGGCTTCACGAACACAGGCAACGGCTTGTACGAAGTCCCTCAAGGTCGTCGGCTGGGGACTCCCCGAGCCGGGGCCACGGGAGATGAGGTCGTGCAAGTATCTTAACTTGATTTTTTGTGTGGCTTCCATTAGAGGCCGGCTCTTGTGGTGGAAAGGGCCAATGGAAAATGCATTTGGTGCATAAGCTTTTACGTTGTGCCTGGAGAGTATGGTTGGGACTCTGAATATACAAGATTCTAGTGGCAGGAACAAGTTGTCCGACATCAAATTCTCAAACTCAGCTGTCAACACATCCACGTTAACAATAACTTCATGACGATCTCCTGATCTAGATTGATGATCATTAGCTGCCATTTTGTTGGTCTTAATTCCCTTCAATTTACGGAAATCAAGAAATAATTATTTAAGCTCAAACACCAACAATTGATCATATATATACACTTAATTTATTCGAACAGAAGCATATACTAATGTAATTTATTCAAATGTTTTCATGGTTAATGAAACAATTTCTTGAGGATATATAGAATGCAAAAACTAACTACTAATTTACTTACCTGATTTAAAGACTTCGTTTAACTTTTTGCTATAATGTACTCGTATGCTTGTCTTCCTCCAGCATATGAATACATTTAAAGAGGCCTGATTTGAAGTTTTATGTGAAGGAAGCAAAAGGTTCTTTTCATGCGAAAAAAACAAATGGGGAAACTAATAAGTTACTCGCAAATCCAAGCAATTATAAGAGAGACAGTAAAATGGAACTGATAGTAGCGTATGGATATTTGATAGATATTTTAATATGTTAGTGGACGTGGGAGTTTAATACGTTTACTCTTAGAATAAAGTGCAATTTCAATGCTTACTCATTCAAGTAAGAAATTAATCACTTTTATTCTATGCGTTTCTTCTTCCTTTTCTTCTTTGACAAAAGCAAATTATATTCGAACTAACATATATCGTTAAAAATAAAATCATTCCAATAATATCTGTACTGGAGGATTTACACTTTGCTTCACGAGGACGTAATAAACATTTCCTTCTTCTTTTTTTTTCAAACTTTATTGTGCATCAACAATACTGCAAATTTGAAGAAATAAGTGCCCATGTTTTTTTGGGGCAAGTAATGATATACATCCGATATATTGGCCAACTTTTTGGCAATTATATGCTCATTCACATGATTAGTTGGCCTTGGAATGTCTTCATAGCCAAAAAAAAGATGGCCTTGAAATGTAACAATTTTCTTTGGTATGAATGCGTTACCAAATTCTTTTGTAAATTTTCATGGGGTCCTAGATATTGAACTGTTGTTTTATTGGCCATGTAATGTAAGGTGGAGCTGAGATGGCAATCAGATCATGTACAAGATACAAGATTGATTTTATTCCCAAAAGAAAAAAAAAAATATTCAAGATTGATTAGGGTACTTAATTTAGTTGCATTATCTATTTAAAGGGTGATTAAGTTATATGCTTGACCAATATTTTTTTTTTTTGATCGGATAACTATATTCCAACTCAAACAAACATCAATACTGATGCTAGTGACCAAATTACATAGGAAAACTAATCTCGATCCCAAATCTGTTCCATCATTATATTCTAATGAAACGTTCAAAGGATACACCATACGCTAAATTCCCATAAGGAACCAGATAAGGTGTACTGAAAATAGAGCACCATTTGGCTTGTTCAATAAATCTGCTACAATCGATAAAAAACTCTGATCGATTGAGATAAAAAGAACTGAAATAAAATAATCAACCACAGCACCAAAAAAAAAAAAAAAAAAATCTAATAGGCTGTACTTAACAAAACCAAGAGAGTGGAATAACAACTCTTGATTTTACAAACTGGAAATACAACCATAACAGAAGACAAAATTGCCTTTATACGAACACTAGACAAAATCAGAATACAAGCATTGCAAAGGTCATTGGAGACTATTCAGCCACCATGTGCAGGAAGGCCAGAAACCGCCACAGCAAGTAGAGCCGGAGAGCCATGAGAAGAGGCTGGCCTATGCCGCCGTGTGACAGATATGCTTGTTTGTCATCCGTCGCCGACGCAGCCATGGAGGCCACCTGGACAGATGCCGCACCGAGAAGACCAGAACCCCTACACCGCCGGCACACGTGGAGACCTCCGCGGCCCCTGCTGGCAAAGCCCGCTATACACCCCCATCCGTAGATCTTTGACCTCCAGCCTAAGGATCCCCCTTAACCACGACAATAGAGTCTTCGACTAGCTTCTAACAGCGCCGACCCTCCCCCCGTCCCAGCTGCTCGCGAGGAATGCCGAACCCGATAGCCTCCCTGCTCCGACCCCCACCACCCGCATGCCAGACCCCTCCACGTCCACCTTTGTCACTTCATTCTAGTGACAAAACATAGGCCCAGACCAGAAGCCAACCCTGAGGAGACGCTAGTCTCTGGCCCCTCAACAACAAGGCGGTGCTCGAACCTGAGTAAAACCCTAGCAGACAGAGAGAGAGATACTATTTTATATATATATATATATGTATATATATTTAGTTAGGTACCAAGATTTTTGAATAATGGTTAAATATTCATTCCCTTCTTTGGAACGAAGCGCTGAGAATTGACAATTATTATGAAGATAAAACACACATTTCAATAAGGGGTGATTAATTTATGAGCAATTATATTTAACTTTATGGGTTACAACTTCGCTGTAATGAATCTTACTTTAAAAAGTAGACTACATGCTAGATCGAGACTTGTAGTTTTTTGAGTAATATAGTTTTAATCCATAAAATAAAAAGAATTGTTCTTAATTTATACACTTAACTGAGATTTTTGAATAATGGTTAACGTAGTCGTTCTCTTTTTTGAGTGAATTGGTGAGAATTGTTGGGTAGTATCATGATAAAAGACCCATTTTAACTAGATTGACACCGGAAGATACTACATATCCGAACTAAGTTGGACAAATTAATTCCCTTCTTTTATGTACATAATAAAATAATTTCCTTCTGTATATATCTAGTATTTGAGACAATCTTCTCTCTTGTATTATGAGCTGGAATTATTTTATATGTATTAACATATTATAGTTCACTAGGTGGCTATTAAATAAAAACACTAATAATCCAATAAGATGTACAACACTCCCTAACACTAATGGATCACAATAAGCCAGTCCCTGACTGTGAGAATGCGACTCCAAGTACCTAGTTCTTCTTGAGTTCCCTAGTTCTGTGGGAAGGACGTTGAATTAGAAGGGTCACAGGATATAGTAGTTTTGGATTCCCTATCGTTAGTTACTATTTTTTTTAATACTTATAAGTTATAAGTTAGTCCATATTAAAGAAAAAAAAATTATTTACACAATGGCAAGAACTAAAAACAAAAAGTGGTCAAGCAAAACACAAACTATTTGACTTAAATTCTTTGTTTGGTTTGTAAGTTTGAACTGTGATTTAATCTTTTTTTCCTATAATATTGTTTTTCCTCTTAAAAATTTAAATATATGTTCGATCTTTCTGTCTATATATGGCTAAAAACTTAAATGGCCCAAAAGCCTCTTAGTGTATGTGTAAAAATATATATATATATATATATTATCAACCTTTTTGTGGTTAACTATAATGCAATTTCAATTAAAAAAATATATGTTGTGTCGGACTATAACATGGGGATGCGTAGCCTTAAGCAGCAGATATATTGTTGTTTTTTTTTCATATTTATTACATACATTGTAACCCGACAGTATTCCAGCTTACAAGACGTCATATGAAAGCATAAAAACATCACAAGCACACTACAAAGGAAACATATTAAGTTGTGGATTCTGGCCCATCGTACTAATTTCAGGCTTCAGCATGCCCCGGGTCTTTAACTAAGTCGTTACCCTCAGGCACCCATTTCTCATGCTCAATATGGCGATAAGAATAGTTTGATTGCGGCTTAAATTTGCTACCCTCGGACACCTCTTTCTCATTCTTGGTGTACCGATAGGTATAGTTTGGTCCTGCTGGAATTGCAATAGCTATAGTTTGGTTGTGGGTGTGGCTCAAAGTTCTTAGTATTGTTATAGCTATAGTTTGGTTGTGCCTTAAAGTTATTGGTATTACGATAGCTATAATTTGGTTGTGCCTTAAAGTTCTTGGTATCGTGATAGCTATAGTTTAGCTGTGGCTCAAAGTTCTTGGTATTGTGATAGCTATTGTTTGGTTTGTTAAGAAGTGTGGAGTCAAATTTAACGCATTTCAGAATATTATCCTACACAGAGGATTACTAGGATCGATGTTTACTACAAAGGTGCAAGAAAAGAAGAAAAAAATGAAGAAAACCGTGTTTTTGAGGCCCTAGGTGCATGCCTCCATGGTAGAAAGAATTTGTGAGGCTGTGAGGAAGGGTAGAAGTTACCAGTCCTTGTGGAGAGAGAGGCACGTGGAGCACTACGAAATTGTAGCATTATGTGTTAGCGACTAGGGGTTTGCGTTTTGCCTTTTTTTGTGGTTGTTATCCATTCTTTTGTAAACTTATAAATAGATAGGATATGTTTGATTTTTTTTTTCGTAGAGTCAGACTCAGAAAATTGGAGTGAGAGAGAGGCTAGAAAAATTATTGAGAGAGAGTGCAATTTTTCTCTTATAAACTTTTTCATCATCATAGTAAATTATTCTACAATAACTAAAAGTTCTTGGTTTCATGCTAGCTACAGTTTAGTTGTGGCTCAAAGTTCTTGATATTGTGATAGCTATAGTTTGGTTGGGCCTCAAAGTTCTTGGTATTGTGATATCTATAGTTCGGTTGTAGAACAAAGTTTTTGGTATCGCGGTAGCTATATTTGGATTATTCTTCAAAGTTCTTTGTATTGTGATAGCCAAAGCTCAGTTGTGGCTGCAAGTGGTTATAGTTTGGTTGTACCTCAAAGTTGCTACTCTCATTAACCTCACTCTCTTTTATAAGAGACCGATAACTATAATTTGGGGTCGACTCAAAATCATGTCCATTCTCAGTATTTTTAAGCTCACGAATAGTCTCCGCAAAGCACTGCAAAAGAGTGAAATACATTTAGATGGAAAAAAGGAGGCAGATATCACTTGAAATAATTTTTAGTATATCGCGTGATGTAACAATTCAACCATGTAATTTGACGGTATCAAAGGATACGATTTGATGGGTTCAAACCCTACTAGTGGAGTCCTGGTTATTAAAACGTAGAATAAGATCTTAATCTAATTCCCTTTTTGTGTTTTTGGTTTAACGTTTAGTTATTGTAATTCTTACACGTTTATAGTACTAGTGCTTGTTATTATTCTCCAAATTTAAAATTTATCAAAGCTACAGAGTAACTTGTGACTGATTCCAATTCAAAGAGAACATTACCATAGGTAAATAAGTTTGTGTGTGTGTGTGTGTGTATTTTGGTGAATATAGGTAGATACAAATAAACTCTATTTTATGATTTCTTTAATCATGTGAGTCTCACTAAATTCGTACTTTTCCTTCTATTATGTAAACACATAAATAAATCAGAAATAGAAACATCTCGATACTTTATGACATACAAATGAAGTTTACGAAGAAGCTGTGCACTTATTCGTCATTAAAAATTGAATTTAAATCCTTAAAAAGAATGAGTAAGAGCTAAATAGATCAAAAAAGAGAATGTGCTTAGCAACAGAAGTGGAAGGAAAACCAAGAGAACAACAACACTTAAAGAGATTTCATCTCTACAACGCGTAAAAGATCTAATAATTTCTTTTCTAAGCCTCGTTGTACAAATGAAGGCTCGCACGCTACTTATATAGGAAAGATCAACATGCTTATAAATGATTCTTGACAAGGACTAAATTTGAGAGAATCATGTTATCGTTATTATATTGCATACAATAATTTGGCTTCAAAGATACTCTATGGATCATATCACTTAATTATCATTTTTTGAAGGACCATAATCAAAACTAAAAGGCAATAATTGAATGCCTGACTTTGTTATTTAGCAGGATCTCATGCCTCAAGGTATGCTATATATTATTTTATACATAGCACACTTTTATTATAATAGGAAATGTTGGAAATTGAAGTTCACTAGGCAGATCAATAGGCAATTTGTATTCTTATAATTGTTTTTATTTACTAGAACGTGTATTGATGGGGTAAATGACAAACGACGAGATTAAAAAAAAAAAAAGCAAATTATTCTACCCTCCGGAATCAATTATAATGCTTTAAAAACAAGAACGAAAACTAATTAAAAAAGGACAGTAAGAAAGGTTTATGTGAAGGAATAAAAGTTGATTTAAAGTTGTTTTTAATTTTTTTTTATTTTTGACATATTACTTAATACATATTTTAAAAAATACATCCAAACATTTTAAGTTTTTTCTTATACCTAAAACAATTTCTAGAGAAAAAAACCAAATACAATTTCTAAAACAGTCCTAGTACAATTTTCAAAAATTTCTCAGTCTTATTTTCATAGCCAAAGCAAAACCATTTTAAAACCATAACCAAATTGGTCCTCTATTTACTTCATAATTTTATGGATGACAAGTCTCCCTCTCTCTCTTGTTTTTTTAATAATTTTCCTTTTGATATAAAAGAAGCAAGTCTAAACCAAGTGTTAACCTTTTCTTTTTACTTTTCTTTTTTAAACTTTATTTCTTTTTATTTTTTCCTTTTATTTCTTTCTTTTTCTTTTTGATATATATGAGCAAGTCCTATCCATGCTTGTAAGGGGCAGGTGTTGACCTCCCTTTTTTACTTTTTTTTTTATCTTTTCTTTTTATGCTCCTTCTTTTCTTTTTTGTATAAAATAAGCATTTGTTAAAAGAAAATCAAATGCTCTCAGCAATTTTTTTAACAATATGAACTTTCTATTTTTTACAATATGTTTTTTTGTTTTTTAAATAATTCATCGTTCTTGTTTGAAGTCTCCATTTTATCCGTATTTTTTTCCTTGCATCCCTCCTTATTATAATTTTTTATGTGTATCGATCGTAATAAATTTTATATATAATTTAGCCGCTATCTATACATGTATAAAAAGGGGCAAGTCCCATATACTCCATGTACGGAGGGAGCCCATGGTGTTTGCTTTTCTTTTAAAATTTTTTCCTCTCTTATTTTTTTTTTTTTTTTTTTTCCATTTCATAAAAAAGGAGCAAGTTTTATTTCGTCCATCTATGTACGGACGCCAAATGTCCCACATTCTACCACTAGCACTAACCACAAGTTATATTGTAAATCAACCACCAGTTATTTTTCCAACCTACATAAGCTCATAAGTTACAAGTTCGATTCCAAAATCCTAGTCATACTCACTTCTAATCTTCTATTTTTTATAATGGATTTCTAATATTCTACTGGTATCACTTTCCTTACATAATTGTAATTCATAATTTTGTAATTTCTACACCGGAAAAGCAAACAGCAAAAAAAAAAAAAAAAGTGATCAATTAGAATGATTAAGTTTGTCAACGGATTTTAAATTCTAATATAAATTATTGAAAACATTTTCTTTTTATGGACTATAGAAAATGAATATCTTTTGCATTTACTTTTAAGCTATAAAAAAAAAAACACAAGCATTGTCTTTTTAATTAATTTTTAAATATATAGTGTACATTTTTTTTTAAATTTCGGAATAGCTTTTAAACTTATTTGTTTAAATAAGTTTAAAGCTCTTATTATTATAAAAAATAATGTTATACAAAGATATAATTGAATTTTTAGTTTTTTTTTTACAAATAAAAAAGTTAACGTTATGTCCCTCCCAACTTGTCCAAACAAGAGTTTTGGATTAAATAAGGTACTTACTTTAAGTCATTTCAAACTTGGGCACATTGCCAATAAGCTCCATATGTTTCCCTGTACTTGTGCACTTAACATGCACCTCTATTAATATGCATATATATTTGCTCCCATTTAATTAAAATGACAAAAAGCCGTATTTTTCACCTTGTCCCCAACATATCACAGGACCTGCATGTACAAGTTTTGCTTATCCGATTATTAATTTCTTGAACATCCAGTAATTGGAAACGATAACTCGTAATTAAGTTCCCATAATGCAAGCATGACTTTTAAGTTTTGAAATGGTTTTGATGTGATAAGTTGTGACGTGGTGGTAATGACATGCAGGGACGGATTGAGAAACGTTAGTAGGTAGGGTCTAACAATGTTACGCCCCGAAATACGAGAGGTGACGTGGATAATTAATTAAGTTAATTAAACCAAAATTTTTGATTAGAAACACCAATTAAATGTTTTGGGTTATTTGAAAAACGTGATAGTTTAAAACATTTTTAAAGCTATTATTGTTAATTTGAAAACAGTTAATCATAAAATATAAGACACTTTTTCAATTTGAAAAACTTGTTTTAATTTCATTTCCTATCGATTCAAGATGAAATAAATAAGAGAAAAAGACAAATATATCCTTAGTTAGACTAAATTTTATTTCTAACCAACAATTTTTTCTTTAGAAATTTTTTTGAAATAAAGCATGAATGGTTTGAAATTGAAACAAATTTCTTTTTTATTTATAAAGTATGCAAGAGATGATATTGAAATAAGTTTTTTAAACTCAATAGTTAATTTGTAGTTTCTAAAAATAGATCATAGACAAATTGAAAAAAAGGTCGAAGGTTAATGTCGTTGATAAGCAAGAGATATAATCTTTATTGCTAATTCGTGTCAATAACCAACTTTACAACCATTATATTAACATTGCCCAAGTTTGCTTGTAATCGATGATGGGATGTGGAATTCACGGTCTTTGGGAATAGGTATGCTGTTGAAGCTTTTAACTAACTATTATCATTGTTTGTACTGCTGTTACCTTGTTTTCTTTTTAAAATCTCAATTATGTTGGCCATGTTATAACATATTCACAGGAAAGGGGTTATAATGTCATATATCAATTACAAACACCTGCTCCATCAATTCAAAGATCATGTCTGTAACAATATCTTTGTTAAAGTTCTTAATTTCAGTAACTAATGTTTATTAGAAAAATTTTGAATAACATTTGGAGAAAAAGAAAATTTGCTTAATTTATTTTGAATTAATTATAAAATGAACCGAACTGAAATTCAGATTTTTTTCCCTTTTATAGAAAAAAATTCTTCAGCTTTTGCTTCAACTTTAAGAAATGCCTACTGCATCGGACTAAATTAGGCCTCTTCATTAATCCATGAACAGAAGGTGCCAAGAGCCAAAAACAGAAAATAGTTAAGCAAAACACAAACTATTTGACTTAAATCCTTTATTTGGTTCATTATGAGTTTGAACTGTTATTTAATATTTCCTCCAATAATATAGGTTTTCCTCCCAAAAATTTGAATAGATGTTCAAACTTTATGTCTAAAACTAAGAATTAATTAATGGCCCCAAGGCCTCTTAGTATGTAAATTGTCAAGTTTTCATGGTCAAATATAATGCCATTGCTATTTAAAAAAATGCAATGTCACACTTTAACACGGCGACTCGTAGCCTTAACCAACAAATATATTGTTGTTTATTCATATTTATTACATACATAGTAACTTGACATTATTACAACTTGCAAGACTTCACATAAAAGCATAGAAACATCACAAGCACACTACAAAGGAAACCAAAGTTGTAGATGTTGAAACATCGTAGTGATATCAGGCTTCAACTATGTTGTTACCGTCAGGCACCCCCTTCTCATTTTCAATACGGCTATAGGTATAGTTTGGTTGTGGCTTAATTTTGCTACCCTCGGACACCTCTTTCTCATTCTTGGCATGCTGATAGGTATAGTTTGGTTGTGCCTCAAAGTTCTTGGTATCGCGATAGCTATAATTTGGTTGTTCCTCAAAGTTCTTGACATTGCGATAGCTATAGTTGGGTTGTTCCTCAAAGTTCTTGGCATTACGATAGCTATAGTTGGGTTGTTCTTTAAAGTTCTTGGTATCGCGATAGTTATAGTTGGGTTGTTCCTCAAAGTTTTGGGCATCGCGATAGCTATAGTTGGGTTGTGGCTCGAAGTTTTGGGTATCATGATAGCTATAGTTGGGTTGTTCCTCAAAGTCCTTGGTGTTGCGATAGATATAGTTCGGTTGTTTCTCAAAGTTCTTGGTATTACGGTAGTTATAGTTTGGCTGTGATTCAAAGTAGTTGTAGTTTGGTTGCGGCTGGATGTAGTTATAGTTTGGCTGTGATTCAAAGTAGTTGTAGTTTGGTCGTGGTTGAAAGTAGACATAGTTTGGTTGTGGCTTAAAGTTGCTACTCTCATGCACCTCGTTCTCTTTCATTAGAGACAGATAACTATAATTTGGTTGTGGCTCCAAATCAAGTCCATTCTCAGTATTTTTAAGCTCACGAATTGCCTCCGTAAAACACTGTAAAAGAGAGAAATACATTTAGACGGAAAAAAATGTGGTAGATATCACTTTTAATTATTTTTAATATATTGTGTGATGTAACAATTCATCCATGTAATCTGATGGTATCAAAGGATATGATTTGATGGGTGGTTCAGTAGTTAACAAATCGGAGCTTAAATGCTCCTTTTTATGGTATATATATAGAATCCCACTTTTAAATAGACACTGTAAACAGCAGAATACACGTCATTGTATTAAGCTTAATTAAACTAATTCACCTTAAAAGGAAGATAAGAAATGAGCTATATAGATCAAATAAGAGAAAATGCTTACCAACAGAAGTGGGAGGAAAAGTACGAGGACAGCAGCACTTGGAGATCTCATGTCTACAATGATCGAGTAAAAGATCTTATTCCGTTTTCTGAGTTTTGTTTTACAAATGAAAGCTCTTACGCTACTTATATAGGAAGACCAAAATGATTCTTTAAAAGGACTAAATTTGAGAGAATCATGTTATCATTATTTCATTGCATACAATAATTTTGCTTCAAAAATACTATATGATCATATCACTTAACTATTATTTCTTGAAGGACCATAATTATCAAAACTAAAAGGCAATAATTGAATGCTTGAATTTGCTATTTATCAGGATCTCATGTCTCATGGTATGCTACATATTCTTTTATATATAGTACACTTTTATTATAATAGCAGACGTTGGAAATTGAAGTTCACTAGGCGGATCAATAGGCAATTTGTATT